>CM021103.1:289528409-289580559 GCA_007115665.2 Sequoiadendron giganteum | reverse complement strand
AGTATCGAGGAAGATATTAATATTTAATTGCATTAATTAAATATTAATCATTTAATGATTATAATATAAAGTTGTAATATTAAATTATGACTTAAGTGATTTCTCATTGAGGGGTGCGCCATCATTAGAAGGGGCCTATTTGGCAATTAAATTATGATTTAAATATTTGGCTGAGGACTATGGAGAATTAAAAGAATTAAAAAGTCAAATATTAATTAAAACCCTATTCTTAAGGAAATCGCACTTTTCAGCATATTAGAGGATTTGCCTTGGGTTTTGAGCCATTATGTCATTTTATGAATTGAAAATTGATCAAGTCTTGAGCAGAGCACAGAAGCTTTAGGGTTTCAGTCTCGAATGCATTGGGGAACGAGCCATCTCCAGTGAGAGCGATTCAGAGGGTGTGGAATAACATCTGATTTATTGCCAGCACAGAGGTTTCTTCATTCAGGAGGGATCATAGAATTTCACAGAGTATTTGTTGATAGAGTTTTGATTCAGGGTTTCATTTCAGAGAGTATCTCTCAGTAGGCGTATATATTTTTGGAATCTAAAGGCACAGAGGAGGGCCGTACTATCATTAATTGCTGTTGCTGCTGTCAGCCGTACTTGTACAGCAGGGCCGTACCATCTCCTAGAGCCGTACTTCTTCTCTCAAGAGAAATGCCTTCTCCTTGGGCATTGAAACATCATACCATTGGTCGCAGGCACTTCAGGAGTCTTTTGCCAGCATCTGTCAGGGGGAGAAAGCCTGTACATTGGGAGCCGCGCCTCTTACTTCAGCATTTGGTGACTGCAATCAGCAAAAACCAGGTTTTTAAATAATATTGTTTCTTTATTGCATGCTATCAGATCTACTTTGTAATCATTACAAAAGGCTAAATAAAAGACTGGCATCAGCATTTACATCGAATATTATTGTTATCCGAGTTGATTTATTTTAATTGAATTTATTTCAATTCATTGCAAAAATCGCAATTTCTCTATCTCATGCAAAAAAACCCAGAAACCACAAAAAAATCAAAAATTGCAAAAACAAACAAAAAACTCAGTCATATTCAGAAACAGGGGAAACCAGGGGTTTCTACAGTGGTATCAGAGCTAAATCCTACCATCCTAAGGGTTTAGCCATCATATGCAGCCAGACGAGCTTGAACCATACAGGTATTATACACGTAGACGTGCCTTGATTGACAGGCAACGGAGTTTGAGTAGGTAGCCAAAAAACATGGCTGACAGGAATGACAGGGCTGACAGAGCAGATATACCTTGAGATCAGGACGATGCCGAGGTTTTAAACACTCTCAGAGACTTACGTGCAGGTCAGCGGTAGTCTAACGATGTGCTACAGCAGTTAGCAGTGGCAATCCAGAGGTTGGGTATACAGAGGAAACCGTCACCACAGCGTGACGATAACAGGAGTGATGCAGGATCTCGAAGAGCACCTAGGACTGTTTCACGGACAGCAGACAGGCCCACTGTGAGACAGGAGCCCGATGAGGCTATTGCAGGTGAGGAGCATGAGGAGTTGTTCGTAGATACACTGATGGCAGCGAACGACGAGTGGGAGTTAGTACCACCTAATGTCAGAGAGAGGATTTCCTTTGACCGATTTGTTACACAGAGGAGAGAATATCGCAGAGGACGACAGGATTGGAGACCTAGACATCAGAACAATGACCTAAAACATGCTACAAACAAACTCAATCTAGCGATGTTTGATGGTAGTGGCAAGGTGACAGCCCAGGCATGGATCAGTAAGTTAGACACATTCCTCACATTACGCCCGATGGCTGAGAGAGATGCTATCCGTTATGCGACACTGCATCTTGAGGGAGTGGCTTACGATTGGTGGCACCACGGTATGGTGACCTTGCAGCATGACAGGATCACATCATACCAGGATTTTGTGGACAGATTGGTTGAGTGGTTTGACAGGAAGGATCCAGAATCCTACTTCCGAGATTTGGCTCAGCTGAGACAGAGTGGCAGTTTGGAGTCCTATATTGGTGACTTTCAGAAGTTATCAGTCATGGTTTCGAACATTTCAGAGAGGCGATTGGTAGTACTCTTCCTGGAGGGTTTGACAGAGCCACTGAGAGGTTGGATCAAAGCCTTTGATCCTCCTTCTTTACAGGAGGCGATGAAGAAAGCACGAAGCATGGAGTTGGCGGCACCTTCTAGTAGATTTAACTCCTGAGGGTCTTCGTCATTTAGAGATAATAAGGGCTTTAACAGAAATAAGGACAAATCTGATTTTAACAAAGAAAAATCAGACTTTAAAAACGATTCGAAAGGTAAATCAGCAGCACCCCCTTTGGATCGTGAGGCCCTTAATGACCTACGCAGGAAGAAGCTTTGCTTCTACTGCAAAGGACCGTATGACGCCAATCACGATTGTCCTCTAAGACCTAAGGGCAAGGCAAATCGAGTGATGTGGGCATATTATGAGGACTCAAAATCAGAAAATTCCGAACAGCAGGAAGGTTCCGAGGATTCAGAGTCAGAGGCTCCAGAGCCTAGAGCTGAGACAGAGCCAGAGCTTCAGATACAGGAGGCACGGCTATCTAGCATTCAGCAGGAGGGCTCATTCAGGATTCGGGGTGTGTTAGCAGGACAGAGGGTCATCTCCCTTCTTGATACGGGAGCCACACATAATTTCATTGATGCTAGGTTTGTTGAGAAACGTGGACTCATCACTGAGGAGTTCGAGGGCATCAGAGTCAAAGTGGCAGATGGATACACTTTGAGATGCGAGCGCATGATTAAGGATCTCCCCTTACACTTGAACAATTATGAGTTCAAGGCAGATTATTATGTTGTTAATATGGGAGACATTGATTTAGTCTTGGGAATGAAGTGGTTACACTCATTGGAGGAGGTTACACTTCGTCTCAAGGACATGGAGATCCGTTTTGAGGTCGACGGGAAGACTCACATACTTAAGGCAATACGAGACAACGACCTTAAAACAATTTCCTTTCGCCGAATGGAGCGGCTCATGCGTCATGATATGGTAGAGTGGGCTGCAGAGTGTCATTTAGCACCTTTACAGGAGGGACAGCAAAAGACAGATTATCATCCTGACATTCAGAAGTTGAGAATCAAGCATGACAAGGTGTTCAGTGATATTCCGCCAGGTAGACCTCCAGACAGAGGGATAGAGCACATCATTGAGCTCGAGGAGGGTGCGAAACCCGTTATGATAACTCCTTACAGGCATCCTAAAAGATTGAAGGATGAGATCGAGAAGACAATAAAGGAGTTACTTGCTATGGGTCACATTCGACCAAGCAAATCACCGTTCGCTTCTTCTGTTGTATTGGTGAAGAAGGATGGAACGTTGCGCATGTGCATTGATTACAGGGTCCTGAATAAGAGGACAATCAAGAACCGATACCCGATACCGAGGATTGATGAGCTTATTGATGAGCTCCATGGTGCCTGTTATTTTACTAAAATTGATTTACGGTCGGGTTATCATCAGATCAGAGTCCGTGAGCAGGACATAGAAAAGACAGCCTTCAGATGTCATTGTGGGCACTTCGAGTTTGTAGTGATGCCATTTGGGCTCACTAACGCGCCAGCCACTTTTCAGTCTACGATGAACAGGGTTTTTCATTCACAGCTGAGGAGGTTCGTCTTGGTATTCTTCGATGATATTCTCATATATAGTAGGACTTGGCAGGAGCACTTGGCTCATTTGGAGACAGTGATGAGTATCTTGGAGAGGGAGTCCTTGTACGCCAAGGAATCCAAGTGTGACTTGGGAATGACCGAATTGCTATATCTTGGTCATATTATCAGTACAGATGGAGTGCGCATGGATCCTGAAAAGATCCGTGCCATTATTGATTGGCCCACACCGGCAAACCTGACACAGTTGAGAGGGTTTCTCGGTTTGTGTGGATTCTACCGTAGGTTCGTGAATGGTTATTCACGACATGCAGCCCCGATGACAGATTTGATGAAAAAGGGGGCATTTGTTTGGACTTCTGAGGCACAGGAGTGTTTTGTGAAGTTCAAGGAGTTGACCACATGCCCTGTTTTGGCACTACCCAACTTTACGAAGCCGTTTGAGCTTCAATGTGATGCATCAGGTGAGGGCATTGGTGCGGTGCTTATGCAGGACAAGCACCCGATAGTGTACGAGAGCCGTAAGCTCAGAGGACCCGAGAGATTGTACAGCATATATGATAAGGAGATGCTCGCGATTATGCATGCTTTAGCAAAATTTAGACAATACCTTGTTGGCAGCAAATTTTGCATTAAGACTGATCATAACAGTCTGAGACACTTCTTGGGGCAACGAGATCTCAATGACAGACAGCAGAAGTGGATCAGTAAGTTGCAGGCTTATGACTTTGATATTTCATATATCAAAGGTACACAGAACGTAGTGGCAGATGCACTTTCACGGAGACCGTACTTGAGCACTATGGTTCAGATTTCGGAGGATTGGAGGCATATGATAGTGGCAGAGTATGCCAAGGATAGTTGGGCTTCCAGTATTGTTGAGGGATCAGCAGTTGATACCAGGTACACACTTGTGAATGACTTGATCATTTACAAGCACAGGATATTTCTGATTCCCGGTTCAGAGGTGAAGAACATGGTTATGTGAGCCTTTCATGACATCCCTACAGCAGGACATCCCGGATACTTCAAAACATACAGGCATATACGGGAGAGGTTCACATGGAAAGGACTCAAGAGAGATGTTCTTCAGTATGTGCGTGAGTGCCCTATTTGTTAGCAGAACAAGCAGGAGAACACGTACCCGACAGGTTTACTACAGCCACTTCCGATTCCTGACAGGAAGTGGGAATGCCTGTCGATGGACTTTATCACGGGCTTGCCTAAAGCCCAAGGGCGTGATTGTATTTATGTAGTTGTGGATCGGCTTACGAAGTATGCCCACTTCTTTCCGATCACCACGACTTACACAGCTACACAGGTAGCAGAGGTGTTCTTTCGTGAGATATTCAGACTTCATGGGTTGCCTCGGAGCATTGTGAGTGACAGAGATAGTCGGTTCCTGAGTAATTTCTGGCAGGAGGTCTTCAGGCTTTGTGGGACCGAGCTTACACCGAGCACCAGTTACCATCCACAGACAGATGGGCAGACGAAGATAGTGAATAAGTGGGTGGAAGGATATCTCAGAAATTATATTGCAGGGCAGCAGAAGGCGTGGGTCAAATGGATACATTTGTGTGAGTATTGCTATAACTCGACATTCCATATGACCATTCAGATGTCACCCTTCATGGCGTTGTACGGGTATGAGGCGCCAAATTTCCTTGATTTGCTACTGAGCGACAGTAGAGTGCCGAGTGCAGGAGGATGGTTGCAGGAGAGTCAGGACACTATGAGGGCTCTCGAGGAAAATATTGCAAAGGCACAAAATCAGCAGAAGCAGTATGCAGATCAGAAGAGGACGGAGAGGCATTTCAAGGTTGGTGACATGGTTTACCTCATGCTGCAGCCCTACCGTCAATCCACTCTTAGGAAGAGTGGGTCAGAGAAGCTCAAGCCACGTTATTACGGTCCTTTCAGGATCCTGAGGAGAGTTGGCGAGGTGGCTTACGAGCTTGAGCTTCCAACAGAGAGCAGGGTACACAACGTATTTCATGTATCACGCCTCAAAAAGGCGTTGGGTCATCGTGTGGTACCGTCTGCAGTCTTACCTCCCTTAGATGATGAGGGAAAGTTGATCTTAGTACCTGAGTCCATCCTGGAGTACAGGGAGAGACAGTTGCGTCGGAGGACTATCAGGGAATATTTGGTAAAATGGAGAGATTTGCCGGTTGAGGATGCGACATGGGAGAGTGAGGAGATGCTGCAGCATCCGGCATTGAGATTGCTTGAGGACAAGCAATTTCAGGAGGGGCGGACTGTCATGTCCCCTTCTCAGTGACATCTCTCGGAGTACAGGATTGGCCTATCACACGACCCTCGTAGGCTGATAGACTGGATAGAGGGTCACTTCGAAGCTGGGCTCAGCTTCAATTAGCAGAGATTGATCAGTAGTCTTTCGTTTTGGCTCGATCGGAGACTTTTTGCAGAATTGCTATTTTTAGCAGTTCCTGGCAGGCAGTGTGGGACCCCTGCTATTTTTAGCAGTATGGCTTTGGCAGTATTCAGAATCACTTCAGAGTTCGTCAGCTTCAGACGGATCAGTCATCGGATGAGTATCAAGGAAGATATTAATATTTAATTGCATTAATTAAATATTAATCATTTAATGATTATAATATAAAGTTATAATATTAAATTATAACTTAAGTGATTTCTCATTGAGGGGTGCGCCATCATCAGAAGGGGCCTATTTGGAAATTAAATTATGATTTAAATATTTGGCTGAGGACTATGGAGAATTAAAAGAATTAAAAAGTCAAATATTAATTAAAACCCTATTCTTAAGGAAATCGCACTTTTCAGCATATTAGAGGATTTGCCTTGGGTTTTGAGCCATTATGTCATTTTATGAATGGAAAATTGATCAAGTCTTGAGCAGAGCACAGAAGCTTTAGGGTTTCAGTCTCGAATGCATTGGGGAACGAGCCATCTCCAGTGAGAGCGATTCAGAGGGTGTGAAATAACACCTGATTTATTGCCAGCACAGAGGTTTCTTCATTCAGGAGAAATTACAGAGCATCACAGATCATCTATCTTCAGAGGTTTTGTTCAGGGTTTCATTCAGCAGGCATATATTCATCTTGGCGCCTATTTCTATTGATATCTGGAGGTTCTTGGGGAAGCCGTACTTTTATTTATGCTGCTGCAGCCGTAGCATCTATTGAGAGGCCGTACCACCATGATTAAGGGCGTATTTTCTCTTTGAAGAAAATCGCTTGCTTTTGGGTCAGTCTGCCCTTGCTATCTTGGGCGCCTATACCCCTGGCACTATTCTGGATCTTCTGAAGGAGGGAGAAAGTAGTCTTATAGCAGCCGTACCAGTTATTTCTAGTTGCTGATTATCAGGTTCTTTATTTAAAATATTGTCATTTCCTTATTGCATGCTACCGGATCTTATTGTATTGATTTCCATTTTGAACAATAAAGATGCGCCTCCAGTAGAACTTGAATTTCCTATCTATATTGGCAGTTTAGGATTTTATTTGAATTTATTACCTATTTTATGCAAAATCGCATTCTTCATTATTTATGCAAAAACACCAAAAAAATATCAAAACTTCAAAAACAAACAAAAACAGTCGGATTCAGAAACAGGGGAAACACGGGGTTTCTAGGAAATCCTCCATTGTTGAATCCCTTGATCTCCATTTTTCCCCTCCTTGAATCCATAGCTTACTCCATATCCCTTCCTACACTCACTACAATTTTCTTCCTCAAGTCTCCCCCATAGGCCCTCCATTGTTGCGGAGCTTCTCCCTCACTAAAACCCTTATTGCAGATCTGGAAACCCCATGGATTCAGTCCCTCGGAAAACTAGAGATTATCTCCCTATCTTCTCCATTGCAAAAGAACACACTTAGCACTACACATTCTACAAGGATTATTCAGTAGCTACAAAACCTTGCGCACACCCCAAACACCCACACTTAGGGATCACACACACTACCAATTTTTATGTGCTACCACAACACCTAAAACATGCCAAATGAGGAACTTAATGAGTCAGTTTCCCAAAAACACTAGCCATTTTTTTGTGCCCTTTAGACGTTTGCAGGTTAGCTCTCTCAATATACAAGTGTTTTTGGAATTCAACATACAATATAGAGCTTGGAAAAAGGACATGAGCAGCACCCGAAGGCTGCAAAATGATTGGAGCAGAAGACACTAGCATCTAAGAAGATCACTAGTGCCCCAAGGCAAAAGACAAGAGCATGGACACCAATGCCTATCTATAGTGCAAGTATCCAAAAAAAACAAAATCAGCAGAAACTTTCCAAGGATCGTTTTCCAGCCTTCCAAAGTTCATTTACAGCCTCAAATATCTATTTAAAAATGTCTTCTAACCCTATTTTCTATTTTTCAATAGCTTCTCTAGTTTCAATTTCTATCCCAGCTCTATTATTATTTGCAATAAACTTAGACTGTAAATATTTTTTGTTATTGTATATTTCATTTGAATATAGATTTGATTTGTTTAATGCAATAATACTCTAGAAAAGTGAAAATAAATACAAACCCTAGCAATAGGAGGTTTATTTTAACCTTTCATCTTCTAGCAAGCAACCCATAGTCAATCTCAAAAGCCATCAAATTTCTACATCCACTACTCATAGTTCTAGGCTTCTAGCATCCAACTTGTACAAAGTCCCAATCCAAACTCCCCTTGCCAAAAACAATCCTCCTCTAACCATTTTGAAATTGGCTTTGCCAAAGACTACCTACACACTTGCATTATCCGTAACAATATGGATTATCAGTAACAATATGTCACCTCCATTGTAATTTTCATGTTTAGAAAAGCAATCTTTATGAAAATTCATATGACAAGAAGCTCCTAAATCAATCGACCATTGCATGCATGTGTACTTGAAGATGCCAAGAACACATCTAGTTCCCATTGAAGGTTTCCAATTCAAAGAAGAGGCATCATTAAATGCCTTGTCTTTGTCAATTTTCTAAAAATATGCATTATCTTTAGATATTCCCATATTTACCACTTTTCCAACATTTTAGTTGGACTTTCCACAAGATTTACCTCTTGACTTATTCTTATCTTTGTTGTGAAAATGACCTCACAAATATGGCATCCTTTGCACTACCCTCTATAGATTTTTACCTCATTTATTCTGACCAAGCCAAAACTACATCTTCAAGCTTCAACTTAGCAAAGGTATTAGTAATCGTCATAACGAAGCTATCCCATGAATCAAACAAAGAACATAACAAGATAATGCACTTATCTTCATCACCATATCAACACCAATTGAAGCTAATTGGCTTACCACAATATTGCAAGCATTCAAATTCTTTGTCATTGACTTGCCATCACCCATCCTAATGGAGTACAACTTCTACAAAAAGAGTTTGTTCACCGTAGACATTGTTTAATACAAAGTCCCTATATTGTCCCATAGCTTCCTAGTGGTGTCTTCTCCCTAGACATTCAACAACACTAAATTAAAAAATTAAAGTTGGATTTAACTTCTTACCTTCCTATCATGCTTATCCCAATCATTTGCATCCATACCCATGGTTTCTTTTCTAAAATAGCTCAAAATTCTTTATCAACAAGGAGATCCTTTGTTTTCAACTTGCATATCTCAAAGTTTTGTCCATTGAACTTCTCAATCTCCATCCTAAGAATGCTCATCATTTCTTGTAGTCAAACTTGGACTCACCTCGTGAAGCTCTCACTCTAACAAATATCATCTTAGGGCCAAAAATACCCTTCTCATAGACATTAGCAACAATGCTTCAATACCAAATGAACAAAAATAGAATTGATAATCTAAACAAGAGAAACTATTCTAAATGATACAATATGGCCAAAGGGTCCAATTATGGATCGACCAACCATGCAACCTAATACACAAATACTCACAACATAGCATAATAAACACAACAAGTATACAAAATAATAGTATTATCAATTCACAATCAGAATTACATTCAAAACATTGCCCCAAGGGCTTACAATATGAGGCCACAACCTTCAACGAATCACAAGAACAATCGATGTGTGAATTACAATCTTAGAGCTCATATGCGATACAATGCTCTTCATTCTACCATCAAACTCTATGAGCTAATGCCTGAATTGCAATCAACTACCAATGCCTTGGCAATTAATTGTCTTCCATGTAGGTTAAATGGTGTTTATATAGTGAGTGCAAACAATTAGAGTGGTATGCACCAACCAACAAGGTGGTATAATTCTCAATGAATAATGAAACATGCAAAAGGACCCTTCCAAAATCAATGCAGTAAGTTATAAGCATAGGACCTTGATGTGGTTCTAACCATGAACCTCCGTAAGACCATTAGGCTTGTTTGTGTCTTTAATTGTTGAACTTGATACAATGCTTAGGTGTTTATTACATAGCCCAACTAGGTCTTTTTGATAAGAAATTTGGCAAGTCGTACCATCGACCAACAACTAATTTGAGAATGAGATAAAGTGCTACACTATTGTACATGTATTTTGGGGATTTTGCACATAAGGTTGTGCCATATTTTGTACTCGCACTAAATTATAAAGAGTCATGGGGGGGTTGTGTAGTGTCTTTATTATTTGCCTTCACACCTTTGTCAAGTGAGTGTCCCTCCATGGCAACAAGGAATCCATGTGATTCTTGCCTCATGCATGTGTGCCTTGTTTTTGCACACCTTTTTTCAGCTGCAGGTACTTTCTTGTGCACTTTCAGATGTTTCTTCTCCTTCATGCACTTCATGGTGATACACAAAGTTTTAGTGGATTTGTCATGCCTCTCCAAGTCAGCATTATGGGGGGTATTATACTATTTGTGCTAATGCTTCCTTGTTTTCGCTTTGGAGTGAGTTTTCGCTTTGGAGTGAGTTATGTATCTAGTATTTGTTCCTATGTACTAGGCAGGCGCAGCGGCTGGTTACCTATGCATTTCGGTGAGATGGAGCATTTACCATATGGACAATCTTGCATTCATGTTTGTGGAGGCAACCTTTTATCCTCATTTGATCAATGTTTTTCAAACTATTGGCGCCTGTATTTTCAACTTACATTGGTTGAGTAGTGTCATTGAGGTCACTCATGCAGATTCATTTGCCATCTGTATCTTCAATTGACAAATGTTTTGCCTTTGTTTGCCATCTGATCATTGTTCGAGTAATGTGGTTGGGGGCACTCATGCAAATTGTTGTCTTCTTGATCCTAATCATCCTATTTTCAAAGGAGGTTATTCAGTTATAGCACTATAGCAGTCATCTTTCAACAGTTCTTTTCATCTTCTTCATGCTTCAATGATGTTCTTCATGTTCCTATTCTATTTGGGACATTGTTTTGGAAGCTTCTTAGTCCTTGAATTTGTTTTCTCTCATTTAGAGAGAAGTTTTCTCCCAAAGGGTTTTTCTCCTTTTTCTCCACTTGTGAGAGTTTGTTTTGTACATGGGCATTGTTGTGACCTTTTCACACATCGCAAATGGGGACCCTAGTAGTTTTCCCTCTGATAGTTTTGCTTCTGAGTTTTGGTCTTTCTAGTGGGGTACTTAGAATTTGAATTTTTGAAGGTCATCCGAGTCAGGAAATGACTGTGAACCAGAATCAATGCATGAACGTTGCCAAAGTGCTTAGAAGGCCTTGTGGACGAAGATCGACTGTTAATTCTGACACTTCCTAAATTTTAGGGTTTCCACCCTGGGCCCCTATTTTTTAGGAACTTTTTTTTTGGCATTTTTAGCCTATTCTGGAATCCTTATTTTTTAGGGGCTATTTTTAGAAATTTTCTATTTTTGGAAAATTTCTATTTTTAGAAAGTTTCTATTTTCAGAAAGTATGCAAGTCATGGCTTCGTCAACGTCAACGTCAAAAGGTTACAAGGGAAAAATGAGTAAAATTTTTGAAAAATCTGGAAATTTACCTAAGGCATGGATATGCATGTGCTAAATTCGCCCAAGCATGAAGAAATAAAAATTGCAAAGTGCAAGCCAAGTCCACCATTGGCAAGGAAAAAATTGACAAAGTGCAAGCCAAGTCCACCATTGGCAAGGAAAAAATTGACAAAGTGCAAGGAAGTCCGCCCAAAAAATTGCAAGACATGGTGGAAGTCCGCCCAGCAACATGCAATAAAAATGGCTAAGTCATGAGCAAGTCCGCCCCAAGGTAGATGACAAGGAAGCTAGCAAGTCCGCTCCAAGGTGTTGGGAGATGGCATGAAGGCTAGCAAGTCTGCCCAGCAAGGTGAAAAATGGCAAATGACATGCAAAGTCCGCCATATGTTAAATGGCATGAGCATGGTGAAGTCCGCCCAACATAAAGGAGAAATTGCAAAGGCAAGGTGAAGTCCGCCCAAGTATGAAATGGCAAGAGGCATGTGAAATCCGCCCCAAGAAGGTTGGAGAAGGGTGGGAGTGTGAAGAGGTCCGCTCCAAGATGTTTGGAAGTGAAAATTAAAAAGGAAAATTCGCCATTTGGTAAATTAAATGACAAATTGCAAGTGCAAGTCCGCCCCAAGCTTGGTAAAATGAAAATTTACACAAGGCAAGTGCGCCTAGGCCATAAGTAACATGAAAAATACTTGGAGAAGTAAAGATTTTTTTGCCTTGGAAAAATCATAAAATTTAAAATTTACCTAAGTCCAGACATTTAAAAATTTAATTGAAAAATCAAATTGTATGTCTGGCAAAGGTAAATTCTCCTGCGGTAAAAAAAAAATCATGGCAAGATTAAAATTCGCCTTAGGCAGAGGCACAAAGAAATTTGAAAAGATAAATTTGCCTTTGGATTAAAGAATAATTAAATATTATTATTTAATTATTTAACGAACGGGTTGGAAACAACACATAAAATATTATTTTAATATTTTATTTTCTAAAACCCATTTAATGAGAAAAGTTGAATTTCTCTAGGCAAATTGCTGAGAAAAGAAAGAAGAAAAAGAACCTCACTCGACTAGCGACAAAATTAGAAACTTTCCTTACCAACTTATGCTGAAGATGGAAATTACTATTTGAAAGAGAAGTGTCAGCCGAGTTCAGACTGAATTAATTGGAAACAATTAAAATTTGCTAAATGGGTCAATTCTTTCAACCTTAAATTGGTTTGGCATTTCATTTTCATTCATTCGAAAGCGAAGTTGTGAAGAAATTTTGTTAAGGCAAGAGAAGTTTGTGAAGTTTTATATTTTTCTTACGAAGTAAAAGGCTGAAAGTGTGAATTTACTTCAGCAACAACAAGTTTTCATTGCCAGGCAGACTTTACTTCCTCTATTCTGGCAAAGATTTCTCTTTGCGAAACAATTTAATTCTTCCATTTCCAGCAATAATTATTTTCACGAATTAACTTATCAAGTTTGCCAGAATATTTTTATGCGTAAATGATTTCTGAATTTTAATATTTCTTTTGCAGATTTATGCTGGACAACGGAGAATCATCAAAGAAAATGAAGTTCGCCAGCAAAGGTTCGCAGCTGGAGTCTAAAATTGTCTCCAAATGGAAGAATGTTGCTGACACTGATCTTGGCCATATTGACTTAGAAGAATTCTGGAAAAAAATGTATGGAAGTGACACACGCTTGCCAACTCCGATTGCACAAAAAATGATGAGAAACGGCATAGTTCATGCTGCAGGGTTTCTGCCGGCGATTGAATGCCCAGAGTTGATTGTAGAATGCGCCTTGCATTACAATGCTGAGGAAAGACAGGAAGCACCAGATGGCAGAGTACTGGCATATTTGGGCGAACTGACTATACAGGAGACTTTTGGCAATTCGGCTTACCACCAAACGTACTACCGGTCAAAAGAGGATGCACAGAAAATATACGAAGACAAACAAGTTCTTTGTATGGCAAACATGAACAAAAACTGGCTGGAGAAACCTAGAGCTTCAACCAAAAGATTGCCCAAGAAGTTGCTCAGGCCATTTTTCAAGGAAGAGTACAAAGACATAGTCTTGTTGCTGAACAGATTGGTAGGCAATCCTCAAGGAACGCCTTTTCAAAATTGGATGTACTACTTCATTGACGAAGTATCTTCCGGAACAAAAATGATCAACTGGTCAAGGATGATCAGTGATAGTATTCACAAACAATTGGTCAACTTGGAGAAGACCAAATCCTTTCATATGGGTTCCTACATAATATACTCGCTCGCTCGGACTTACCGGTATGCCGGTCTAATCTGCAAAGATGTAGTCGGCAATAGCGAGAGGGAGCTCAAGGTCTATAACTGCTATCCTCAATTGCAATTGAGTGAGAAATCACATTGGCACCGGGTACACAATGCTTTTCTCATGTACATCACCCGGATACTTCAAGGCGGAACCCATCAAAAGCTCACCCATGAAGCGAAGAGCTTAATTAGTAAATACGGATCCTGGTTTAACCAGTTTCCTAGATTTACTTATATCCGGATACAGGGATTCACGGACTCTCCTTACAAGTTGCCGATTTATCCTACTGAAAAATGATTTTACTGGAAGTACTGAGGCAGCTGGAAACATTCCAAAGTATCCAGAGACCAAAGCAGAAAGCAACCGTCACGTTTCCTCTGTTCATCGGAAACATGGTAGAATCTTGTCCGTCATCATAGGCAGCAGAAAGTGCCAGAGTGGAGATACAGTTGTATCCATTCACTTTGTACAAATCTAGAGGTGACTTCGATCCACTCAATCATATGGGAACTGTGAACAGAAGGAAGTACAGGCATAGGATTGACCTTGAGGACTTCTGGGCAAATGCTGCTGACGAATATGAAGTAAGGAAAAGATTTTGGTCAAGGTTACCTTTGGGCATGATCAGGACGACGGAACTCTTCCGTGTTCCTAACCAGCTGAATGATGATGAAGTATATATGCAGCCAGGCTATGATGAAGGTTTGCTGCTTCCTCCTGTCAAATGGTCAAAGCCAAAGTTAGGTGATTTGACAATTCTTATGAGACCAGTAGTCAAGTACTCGCAATGGTGGGTAGATCAACGGGTACAGAATTTGAGACAACAGGGTATACCATTCACCTACGATTTAATGGGCGAAGCTGAATCTTGTTCTTCTAATGTCGACGCTTCCTAGGGAGATGAATTAATTGAGCCTGCCAATCAGAAGAAAAGGAAGGGTAAAGAAATGGCAACAGGTGAAGAGCCAATCTTGAAGAAATCTAAACCTCTTTATTCAGCCGCATCCAGGAATGTAGAGCAATTGCTAATTATGGATGAAGAGTCATGGGGACATGTCCGAATTCCTTCGCCAGTGCTTGAAAGAGACATGGAGCCCATGCAGCTTGAGGATGATTTTCATCACTCTCCAACTGGCACGGAGATTTGTGAGTTGGATGAGGACTTGAATGTCCAGGAAGGCGAATTCCAAGAGGGGATGATTTCAGCCCTTAAAGGAATTCACGAGGACCCATCAATGCAAGAAATTCAAGAAGTCCAAGACATGCAGGACATTCCGGACTACGAGGATGATGGAGTCGAGCAGCCAACAATCCCAGATTGGCTAAAGGAAAGGATTAAGGTCAAGGTACCAGTTGAGGCACCAGAAGCAGATGATATTGATGATTTCTTGGCAAGGTTGGAGCAAGCAAATACAAAAAAGCCTGCCAAGAAATTCTCTACTATTCAGAGAGATGAGACTGGTAACCGTACAGTGCAGATTGCAGTTCTGACGGTTGAGAAGCCACAAGATGAGATTACTCCTGCTGAGTATGCCATTAGTGTAATTGATATTGGTCCATCTACCAAAGGGCAAGAAGTAGAAGATCTGGATAATTCCATCTCCACCATTAAGTCCAGATTAGAAAAGGAGACTAAGAAGAAAAAGGAATATAAGATGGAGGTTGAGCGCCTGAAGGAGTATATCCGGCATTTGACAAGGCCACTCAACCAAGGCGACCAATCAGCCCCTCCGCTCCCAAATGCATCACAAGAACCAGCAGAAAGTCTTGAGAAAGAACTAACTATTGCCAAAGAAACCAAGGAATGGATGGCAGGGAAAGAGGGAGAAGTAATGGCATTTGTGGAGAAGTTGGTGCATGCTCATGGGCAAACTTCTTCCCTACTCACGAGGGTTGCAAACTTGACTGAAGCATGGGACGGACTACAGGACCTGCAAGACAGAATCATTCCTTGCCTCCGTGATATAAGGAAAATCCCCAAGCAAAGGCTGGTTGACGAGGAAATTATTGCAGCTAGGGCGGCTTATGACTTCAGCAATTGGTATTGCGCATTGGTCTCCCATAGAGAAGTGCTGGAAAAGGTTAAGGCAGAAAGTGCCAAAATTGATGAGCACATGAATGGCTTTCAAAATGGTATCTTTCATATGGCGGCAGATGTGTTGAACACAGACATTGTCCGGGAAAATGACTTACGGTCGGGTAATATGCAAAGGAAAGTGCAAAAGGTTTTCTCCATCATGCCAATCTTGGGCGAAAATCTGACTAAGGCATTTGACCTCTTGGCTGTCCGTAGTACTTTCTTCCAGCATGAATCAGAATGGGCAGCTGTCTTTGCCGATTGTGCGAACAGTTTGGACCTGCTGGAATACAATGTCAGTACCTTGCCAGACATTACCATTGAGGAGATTGGCGGCATTGTGTCCAGGTTCGTTGAACGGAGCATTGTTGAAGCGGATAAGGTCGCAACTCTCAGTGAATGACTCATCTGCTTGTCAACTGGTCGATGTTTTGGCAACCCTAATTAGGGTTTTTCTTGTTCAAATCTGGGCCCTTGATCTTGTTTTAATCTCGGCCATTCAATGTATTTGGGGATTCTCTAAGTACCCTTTCATTTTCATTTGAAACGATCGAAAAAAAAAATCAGAAGAATTATTGTTAGAGGATTAGAGATTATAATTTTTTGAGTTAGAATTAGTTTTTAGAAGTAAGAGAAGAGTTGTATGAAATTGTTGCAAAAAGTATTGTGATAATGAAATTCATAATTGCAAGAGATGCTTTGAAATCTTTATTGTCAAATGGGTGCATGGTTGCATATTTTCTCTTTCTCATAGGATTGTTATAGGTTAAAAATTTATTTGTTAGTGGAGCGAAAGATTGATAGTGAAGATTGAAGTAACTTAGCTCATACTTTTTTCAAATGGATGCTTTTCATTTGATGTGTAAAGTTAGACTGAGCTCTTAATGTGAATGCTTTTAAACGTTTACTTTAAGTAATATTGTTCAAATTGATGGTGTTATTTATAGTAAAAAAATCTCAAGCACAAATCCCAGAAGATTGCACCTGCTTTCGTGTAGTTGTCATTTTCTGAGACGAAACAAAGCATGGTTTCCTTTAAGTTGCATTTGATCTTTACAGTCTCCTAGTTCCTTAGGATTAATATAGGATTTCTCACCCTTCCCCTTTTTTTATTTTTTTATCCAAAATCAGAAAATCCCAAAATATAGCATTGCATTCAATCCCTTACTTTTAAGTAAATTACCGAAGTAAAATGCCCCCTTGGGTTACCAGCAAACCACAACTACCACAGAGCCTATCCACACCCCATCTTTGAAACATTGGAATTACCTTGTGACCTATCTCGCAATCTTAGCACGAAAGGTGATTTTTATCAAGAGAGGATAGAGCCTCTTTGGACACTTTATTCTAGTGTGTTTGTGTGTGTCACAAAACACGCATCAACAGGTACCTCATTAGGCCTTGTTGTCGGGACCCATCTTTTGCATCTTTTACATTGGTTTATTCCTCCCTAAGTTGCACTTAAGGGGGGCTGTTGGTGTGAATAAAGTCTTGTACCTAGTTATTTCTTTACTAGGGACTTGGGGGACTTATCCACATGTTAAGTTTACTTAGGATATAAGCTTTCTTCTAGAAGTCTTAATTGTCTTACCTAGATTTCACATTATCCTAGGTAGTTATGAGTTCGTTGTTTCATGTGATAGGATTAAGACATTTATCATGATCTTGTCTAATCCTATCTCTCACCTTGCCTTTATAAGCAAGGCATCTCTAGCATATTTTGCATCTTGATCATATTGTATCATATTGCAATTCTTGTTTGGTGGAATAGCATCTTTCATTGTTGCTTCTCTCTATTGCTTGTGGAGGTTATTTGGTGCTGCAGATTGAAGATCTTGGTTGCTCACTTCAACAAAATCAAACCATTATGAGCTAAAATATTAGTTTGGAATCTTTAGGACCAATATGCAATGCCCCATACTAAGATCTCTTGTTTGGAAGTTTGATGTGCTAAAATGATGACTAGAACAAGAGCATGCCTCTTTGGTAAGAATGGTCTTCTACGATGTGAGTATGATGATTGGAACATTATTAGAAAACATACAAAGTAAAACAAATGTGAAAATATATTTTGATTTATGCAAGATTGCTCTTGCACCTTGGATGCTCTTGTATCAATGCCCCAAGTAACTAAAAAGTGGGTCCCCCACTTTGGGACAATTGGGGGAAAACTGAAACGATTCAGCTTGGCTATAGGTAGCCATGTTGAGTCTTCAATTAGCCTTACTTTCCATTTAACCAACTATTCTTCATACTTCTTGTTTCTAGTGCTCTTTCAATCCAATATCTCCTCAATTTATTCTTTCTACTATTCTAGTATTTGTTTTCTCCAATCCACCTCTCGTCTATTTTCTTCCAACTCTCCTACATGATACTCATACAAATTTTCACTATTAAACACTAGTGATATACCCAAACCTTCTAATAATTCCACTTCATATGCATTTCTTGAATCAAACGTTTTAATAGGCTTACAAGGACCAAACTTATTTATCTTCAACTGATCCTATGTTCCTCATGGAAATATCTCTTTCCTTAAATATACCATCAATTCATCTCTTATCACAAACTCCTTATATCTCCTCTTTATGTGAACCTTCTCCTTCTATTTAGAAATCATCTTCTACAGCTAATTTCTCAACTCTTCATGCAATATCTTCATGTGATCTGCAAATTCTTTTGCTTCTGCACTTCTCTGTACTAATATCTTTCAATTTTAATGCAATTCTTGGATTGCTACCATACACTATTTCAAATGGTGTTCTTCCTATACTCCCATTCATTGAATTATCATAAGCAAACTCAACTTTGCTAAAACCATATCCCAATTTCTTGCTTTCTCTCTTGCTAGACATCTCAACAAGTTACCTAGATTTCTAGTTACTACATTTGTTTGCCCATCTATTTATGGCTGACATGTTGAACTAAACTTCAACTATGTCTTCATCTTCTTCCATAATGTCTTCCAAAAGTAACCCAACAAATTTTGTGTCTCTATCTAATCCTATAGTTCTTCGCAATCCATGCAATCTAACAACTTTCTTGAAAAAAAGATCAACTACTTGTACCACATCACTTGTTCTCTTACATGTTATGAAATGTGCCATTTTCAAAAATTTGTCAACCACCACAAATATAAAATCATGACCTTTCTATATTCTTGGCGAACCCAATACAAAATCCATACTTATATCCTCCCAAGGTTTCTCTATTGATAGATTACCTGCTTTCATGCATTCCTTGGATACTCCATCGAAGGAGAACATCACTAGAGCTGCTAGAAATGACATCTACAATTTGTACATCCAAGTCAACTAGACCTCCCTTCTTATGCCACTTAGCCTAAAGCTTCTTTTTTACGCTAAGCATTTCTTACAAGTGGAAGATGTTAATTATGTCATCCACACCATCTCCAATGTCATTGGTCACATAGCTTGAGATTTTCCTTGGCCAACTAAAGGTGTTTTCCCACCAACTACAGTTGAGATAGACCATCATATTCCTCACTCCAACCAGATCTACCATCTTTCCTCCCTCCAGAAGGTGGACACCAAGAAGCGTTTCATCTTTAGATGCCCCATTTACTATGAAAATCACGAAAGA
This sequence comes from Sequoiadendron giganteum, assembly GCA_007115665.2. Lineage (NCBI taxonomy): Eukaryota > Viridiplantae > Streptophyta > Pinopsida > Cupressales > Cupressaceae > Sequoiadendron > Sequoiadendron giganteum. The sequence continues at coordinate 289,561,098 of CM021103.1, read as the reverse complement.
TATTATTACCTCCACAAGGACTCAAGAAACAATCACTCTACTTTCTTTAGATATCTAGATCAATAGTGTTCCCCCTCCCCCTTTTATCTTTAGGAGACCATCACCCTTTTGTGTAGATCTTTACACGACGTCTCTAGTGCATTCTCTAGCATAGTCCTTTTCTCAATTTCTTCATTATCACTTTCATCATATTTAGGGTTATGTCCTCTTCTATCTTCTTCAATAACAACCAACCAAAATCTATTCTTACAAAAATATTGGAAAACCTTGCCCTCTACCCACTCTTCATGGGAGTATCTTGACTTTCAAATTCAATACAAACCGCTTCAAGTTCATCAACCTATTTACAAGCTACCTCAAATTCAGCTTCCATGGGGATGCGTCCCCCCCAAAAAAACACCCCATGTTTCCAAGATGTCCCCATCTCGGAGACTTGGGGACTTGGGGGGGACATCCCCTCGTCGCCCACCACCAGCGCGATCATCTCCAAGTCACCGCCAAAACTTCGAGGATATCGGGGCATCCCTGAGACGTCTAGGGGACTCCTAAGAGTCTTTGGACCATCTTGAAGACACCCAAGCATCTCCTACGACCAAACGACCAAAAAGCAAATCTTTTTTTAAAAATAATCAAAATTTTCTTTGAACTTTGTGCCCAAGGCCAAACCCTAATGGCCTATGGGCCCCACCCAAACCCTACAAACTCTATAAAACTACCTCCTACCCTCATTTCAATTCACAAAAACAAATCAACAAGAAGCTAATAGTGTGACTGTGAGAGTGAGAGTAAAAGTTGCAAGTGTAAGGTGAAAGAATGAGAATGAAGAGCAAGAGGGTTGAGGAGGGGCAAGACGAAGACCAAGGAGTGATGCCAGGTTAATGTTCACTTTGAAATTCAAAATGTTTAAAACTAGTTAGCCAAAGTTTCATTTGTAGTTCTTATACTTATACATCTTTTTATAACTATTTTTTCAAGTACTATATGTATTTCAGTGTCGCCACCCCGCCACTATCCCTCTGTCGTCCCCAAACTCAGGCCCTTGGTCCCCCATCCCCGAAACTCGTCCCCACGTCCCTGCGTCCCCCCATCAAGAAACTTCGTGGAACTATGATTTGTTTACCCTTAGCAAACTACCTCAAGATTAGTAATTTTTTTACAAGTAAAACTACTTTGATACCTTCTACCAAACATACAATACTGGAAGATATCTCTCATCATTTTAATATATTCTCAAGATTCAAACCATAATGCCAACCAATGCCTTCCTTCAAGATTCAAAATCATGCTCTAATGCCATATGATTAGTTGTGGCTGAAGGGTCCAACTACAAATTGTCCAACCATGTAGCCTAATACACAAACACTCCCATTGAAACTCAATGACATGACAAATAAACAAAATAATCATGATTAAAATTACATATAAAATTTTGTCATAGCATTTAGAACATGAGGCCTCGGCCTTCAGTGGATCACAAACACAATTTGTCTACAAATTACAATCTATAAGCTGATATGTGATACAATGCTCTCCACTCTACTATCGAATTCTATGAGCTGATGCCCAAATTCAATCAACTATCAATTCCTTAGCAATCAATTTTCTTCCATGTAGGGTGAATGACATTTACATAGCGAGTTTAAGCAATTAGAGTGGTATGCACTAACCAATAAGGTGGTATAATGCTCAATGTACAATGAAACAAGTAGGAACCTTTCAAAATGAATGCATAAGTTATAATCATGGGACCTTAATGCAGTTCTAACCATGAACTTCCCTAGGACCAATAAGCGTGTATGTGTCTTCTATTGTTGCCACAAAGCTTGGATGTTTAACACATAGTCCAACTAAGTCTTCTTTGATAAGAAATTTCACATGTCACACCTTTGACCAATTGCTAATTTGAGAAATCGCATTGCATTAATATAGGTTTGAAATGAATTAGATCATTCGAGAAATCACATTGCATTAATTTGAAATCTCTTATTAGTCAAGTGTCAATAATTTGAGAAATAACATCACATTAATCGATTACTAGCCAAAGAAATTCACAAGAAGTTTTTCTATAGTTAAATTCCAAAGTCTTATGGCAAGTTCTCAACAATTTTCGGCAAGTTATTTAGCAAGTATTCAAAAAAATTAGCGCTTCACTTGCTTAATGCATCAAAAACACAAATTAAACACTCCAAAAAATGACGTTATTTGGCTTTATAAGTGTTTTTTTTTTGCCTTCTAAATTATTATGAAAACGGCGTGTGCTGCCCCTCAACCCTATTGGGGGCACTGCCCCTAGACTCCCACAAGAGGTGCTACTCCTCCACCCCTTTAGGGGCACTACCCCTCCACCCCACTAGGGGCACTACCCCCAAACCCCCACCAAACTCATTTGATATATTTTATAGCTATACTTTGCATAAAATTTATGTTTTTTTTCGAAAATTTAAGATTTTTTTTAAATTGTCAAGTTTTGAAGACTTTTTGTTGCATTTTTGTGTTGTGTCCCTTTTTATAATTTCTGTTATTTTCTGATTTTTGTCTAAATTGTGCAAACTGAAATGTTATAAATATAGGCAGCTACAACCTATGTCACAAAATTCGCCGAATTTCATCTATGAAATTCGAAATTCAGCAAACTTCAAATAAATGCTAAAAATTTGTTCTCATTCGCCCTAATATTCGTATAGACAAGGGGTTATCATTCTTTTCTACAATTTGTAGTGTTCAATGAGTAGTGATGGCTCAACGAGGATGACTGGTGGGTTTTTGATGCACTTTTGTTGGGTTTCCTTCGATCTACGAGCTGCAAATCACACCCGACGGACACATCAAGACAAGTGGAGTATTCGACTTCGAGGGAAAATTAATCACACACATGACAGCACACTCAAAAATCAATCTTCCATTTCTTCATTTGTTCAGGATGGCGGCTGACGGGGTCAAGCAACCCGATTTAGTGATCCGAACTATGGGCAAAGCTTCCATCATCCACGACTTCACCATAACTAACAAGTACGCGGTGTTCCTCGACATTCAGATCGTGTTGAACCCTGGGCACATTTTCAAAGGAGCGCAAGGCACTGGCATCTACTACTCCTTCACAGTCTCATAAATTGAATTTTTAATGGAAGGAAAGAGATTTTAATTTTTAGGTTTTGTTTTTATTTTCCAAATAAAATTTAATTTCTTTATATTTTGTTTTTTTAAATAATGTTGATTTGTCTTCTTATTAATGTATTAAAATTTAATATTTTAAATATTTAAATTAGTTTTTTAATTATAATATATTTATTATTGATATATTAATATTATTTAAAGTAATATACTAAAATTTAATATTTTAAAAAATTTAAATTAGTTTTTCAATTATAATATATTTATTATTTGTATACTAATAGTATTTAAATTAAAATTTTAAGCATATTTATATCATAATGTTTTTATATTTATTATAATGTATTCAAATTTAACATAATATTGTTTTATTTTTATTGTTTTTTTAATTAAATTTATATAAGGTGAATTTAATCTTGAAAAAAAATTCGAATTTTTTCTCTTTGTCAAACTTCATCTGACTTTCGTTGTTGCCGAATTTGAATTTGAATTCAAACCTTGTGACTTAGGTTACAACTATTTATAATAATCTTGAACAGCAGCAAACAAAATGGAACTAACAATATAGGAAACTCAACAAATATAAATATACTGATCTGGAAATGCAAAGTTCAGAATTACATGGGGTAAAATACCAACTAATTGAATACCATACTGCAGATCTGGAATTTAGATTGATGACTGGATAATGAATGCTGGTAAACTGTGAGAAGATCTTATGGTATCTCTGACCTTTTCACTGTCCCCCAGGTCTCTGTTGATGGTGCCCAATGACTCCTGAGTCAGGCCTGTTGTGTGGATGCTGCCCAGTCAGTGGTGTGATTGCCCTTCTCCCTCTGCAAGCAATGGAGAAGTCCGCTTGAATACTGATGGGACTAATAACTCAAAACAGCTCTCCTTGGATTTACCATATAAGGCGATTTCATCTTCAAAACAACAAGTTTCAATGATGCAAATGGATAAATCAGGGAACTGAGGATAGGGTTTTCGTCCTACCTCAGAGGGTCGCAACTCTAGGGTTGTCATCCCAGATTTGCAGTTCAGGAAACAGATAGAAAAATCAATTCCTCAGATGTCTCAAACTGGCGCCGAAGATAACCTTTTATATCTGCCTGAGGAGGTCGGCCAGAGGGCCCAAAATTGGAGCTAGAAATTCAAATTTAAACCTTAGCTTCATTTTATTTTATTATTATATTATTCTATTTATTTATTTCACTTACTAAGTTGCCAAAATGGCACAAGTGTTGAAAAACACTTTTTTCATTTTTAAAATTGTGAATTTGAGGTCAGCTAAGGGAGGTGGGGCATCACATTTTGTCAAGTCAGAAATTTTTGTTTGCCAAGCCTCAGTTTGTGAACTATGATCAACCCATTATGAACTCTAATATTAGTTTAGGGTCTCTAGTATCAATAAGCAGTATTGCACAATAAGATCTCTTGTATAAAACTCTGATGTGTTGAAATGATGACTGGAACAAGAGTATAGCTCTGCAGTAAAAATAGTCTTCTACAATGAGAATGTGATGACTAGAATATTATTAGGAAACCTATGAAACAAAATGATCATGACATAGTATATTTTGGTCGGTGTAAGATTGCTCTTACACCCTAGATGCTCCTACATTACTATATAGATTTCCAAATTCGCAATGCAATAAAATAAACAAAGTATTCACATATGAACACAAGATATACCCTAGGAAGCCATTTAAAGAAAACACCCAACAACAAACACAACACCATTCAATATATTATCAACAGGAAGATGATTACAAAATAAAGAGAATTTCAGTTCTGTTGATCCTATATCCTCAATCATGTATCCAATCCAACAATATGCACCTTCACAAAACCTATTCACGATGCATTCTATGAGTTGATCTCAACCCAGCGATCAATATGTTAGCATGTACCTACTCTAGAAACCTATCACAACAACTTTGGCCTATGCTCCAACCTATTTCAAAACCATGTTACCAAAAAACCATTGTTCAAACACAATGCTAAGCACTTGACTTATAGGCAAAGGGCAAATAGGAAACCAACAATTGATTTTCAATACCATGGGCTCAAAACCATGAGCTCAGACCTTGGTCAATATTCCTTGAGCCAAGCCCATGCACCCCACCTCATGAATTAATTTCAAGGCTCCAATGGGATTCCCTTGACTCCCACCAACAAAGAGTCCACCTAGTCAAACAACTGGTCAAAGATGTCTTTCTTCACTGTCCTTGTAAACCCCGTCATAAGTACTCTTACAATATATCCCCTGGATCATAGATGCTCTTTCACACCTTACACATCATAGATAATCTTACACAATGTAATTACCATGTCAAAGATGACATTCCAAGTGGTGAGATCAATCTTACAAGAGGAATCTCAAGATTATTCTCCAATGCAGTTTCCTATTCCATGAGGACCCAACATTAAAATAATATTAAAATATTACTATGCAAGGTGTACAACACACCTTCCTAATAGGGTTATGCATCATACATATTTTCTGACCGCTCATGCTTTTATGTGAATAAAGAAGATGGGCCAAAACAAAGTAACATGGTGTTAAGCTGCTGCCTGCAAGTGATTTTCTGTCCACATCAGAGAGAGATTCTAGGTTACCCTACAACTGATCATTTTCCAATTTCTGAACAGCAAAAGCTGTGTTTTACAATACATCATTTGTTCCACTCTTCTTGTTTGTTGTCCAGTCTGGTGAGAAAGACAATCAGCTCAAATGGTAGTAAATCTTGCTAGGTGACAAAAAAAAAATGTGATACAGGAAAAGGACTTTTAGTATTTAAAATGATGAAGACTTAGTCGCTATAAATGATTGTAAATTAGAGCTTGCAAGAGTGTATCTGCATAATTGCATGTTGTTACTTCTATTACAATCCAACTTTCCCCATAAAGCAAAGGTTGAGTCCCACCAGCAAACTCAGGAAAAAAAATCCCCTTTGCATAGCTGGTGAAAGATAATAATAGTGAAAAGATCCCAGACTGTAGTTTCCACAATTTCTGGATATATTTAAACCATTCCTATCATGAAAAAAATAAAATAACAAAGAGGATAGGGCTGACCAATATATAAATGAAGTTAATACATTCATCACGGACATGCACTGTTCCAAATGAAATTGAACTCATTTTTTCAAAATAGAAAAGGGAGATGAAATTCAACAAATAACTCAGAAAAGCATGCAAAAGGTACAGAAGAAAGTAATGCTGCCATCTAGTTTTAATTATAATTATTAATGAGACATTATTAATCTCAGCAGACAGTTGAGCTGTAAATGGGCTCTCACCACAAATGACAACAAAAATTCATCATCTATTGTAGTGATCCACCACTCTGCTGATTCCTTTTCACTGAGTTTGTAGGTCTGATTTTTGTTTTGGTTTGTGTTTTACTCTTTGTGCTTCTGAGTTTGTTCACTAGTAATACTAAAATGGTACTAAAAAGCATATGCATACAATGAAAGTTTCAAATAAACTAAGCTACTGAAACAACTTGAATACATTGCTCATTTCAGTGTCCAAATATAATTTCTTCATTACATGATAAGATGCTTACAATATATAACTTACATCAGATTCGAAACTAAGTATTTCATAGACCATACTTCAACTTACAGCCATACAACACTGTGAATAGTGACTTGCTACAGTACCCACTCCCAATGAAATGCTGATTTCTCTTGAAAGACGAGCTTCTCCCACCAAAATCTCACATGGCAAGCTTTCTAAGACAAGGGCGCCCCCTTTAGGAAAGATCGTAGCCACCAAAGAGAGGCGTTTTATTTTCTTGTGCTAATTAAAACCCTCAAGAAAGGGCGGTTGGCTGTAGCTTCGTCAAAATAGCCCCAAAGTTCTTCAAAAGGCAAAACAGCTCCCTCAAAACATGATTGAAGACTATGGCAGATCAAAACTAGCTCGAATAACCTGTAAACAGCAACTTGTGACTCCCAATGAAGCAATCAAAAACTGACCAGCAACCTTAAGGTGGTGTTTCACACCCTCAAGCAGCTCAAAACGAAGAACAAAGCCCCACCAGGCTCACCCACTACAAGAAATCAGGAAACCCTAGCCTCCTTCTTCCTCCAAAGCCATACTCCAAAGTTTCTTCAAGCAAAATGATCAACATATGAAGAGGGTTGAACTTTCTCTCTTGTTATTTATAATTTAACATTGAAAACACTATTCACTAAAGTGAGCACTATTCACTTAAGTTATAACATTTTTCACTTTAGTAATGAATAGTAGCTGAAAAATATAAAGTGACCCCTTCATTTAAAAGACACATGGTCCCTAGGCCGAGGATGGTGAAATAAAAGGTGAGTATCATTAATTTAAGCACAAGTATCATGCCAAACGCAATAATTCACCCTACCACCATACTCCGGAGATCAACACTGCAGTTTTACGACCAAGTGCCCGTACAAGTGACCCTCTATCCAGAACCATTAACCTACGAGGGCCGACATGATAGGCTAATCCACTGATGTACAAGTGTCTAATTAGAGGGGGACATCACAGTCCGCCCTCCCTGAAATTGCTTGTCCCCAAGCAATCTCAACTCCGGATGTTGTAAGATGTCCTCGCTCTCCCATGTAGCATCCTCTACCGGCAAGTCCTATTTGATTAGATATTCCCTAATGACCCGTCTCTGCAACTGTCTTTCTCTAACCTCTAAGATGGCCTCAGGTACCAAAATCAATTTCCCCTCATCGTCCAGGGGTGGTAAAGCTGTGGAAGGAATGACACAATGTCCCAATGCCTTCTTGAGGCATGACACATGAAATACATTGTGTACCCTACTATCTGCCGACAAGTCCAACTCATAAGCCACCTCGCCTGCCCATCTGATAATCCTGAAGGGTCCATAGTATCGCGGCTTGAGTTTCTCCACACCACTCTTCCTGAGAGTAGACTGGCGATAGGGTTGCAACATCAAATACACCATATCCCCAACCTCAAAAGAACGCTCAACTCTCCTCTGGTCTGCATACTACTTTTGTTGATTTTGTGCCTTCTCAATGTTCTCACGGAGAGCTCTCATAATATCCCGGTTCTCCTGTAAAAGATCCCCATCACTAGGCACTCTATTGTCACTCAACAACAAATCAAGAAAGTTGGGCGCCTCATACCCATATAATGCCATGAATGGGGACATCTGAATTGACATGTGGTGAGTGGTATTATAACAATACTCGCAAAGATGAATCCACTTCACCCAACCCTTTTGCTGTCCTACTATATAGTTTCGGAGATAACCTTCCACCCATTTATTTACAATCTTCGTCTAACCATCAGTCTACGGGTGGTAGCTAGTGCTCTGAGTAAGCTTGGTCCCACAAACCCTAAATAGCTCCTACCAGAAGTGGCTCAAGAACCGACTATCCTTGTCGCTGACGATGTTCCAGGGTAGCCCATGCAACCTAAACACCTCATGAAAAAACAATTTTGCTACCTGTGTAGCTAAATATGTAGTTGCTATCGGAAAGAAATGAGCGTACTTTGTGAGGCGATCAACAACTACATAGATACAGTCTCTACCCTGGGCTTTCAACAAGCCCGTAATGAAGTCCATCGACAAGCATTCCCACTTCCTGTCAAGAATTGGAAGTGGCTGAAGTAACCCAGCAATATAGGTGTGCTCCTGTTTATTCTGCTAACAAACAAGACACTCTCTGACATATCGAAGGACATCTGACTTGAGTCCTTTCCAAGTGAAACGTTCTCGAACCTGCTTGTAAGTTTTGAAATACCCCGGATGTTTGCCCATGGGTGCATCATGAAAGGCCCTCAATACTATGTTCTTCATCTCTGATCCTGGGGTCAAGAAAATCATCCCTTTGTAAATGATAAGATCATATACAATTGAATATCTGCTATCTTGCACCGAACCCTCAACGATTCTAGAAGCCCAAGAGTCTTTTGCATACTCCACTGTAATTAGATGTCTCCAGTTTTCTAAAATCTCAACCATGGAGCTCAAATGTGGTCGGCGAGATAAGGCATCAGCAACAACGTTTTGAGTCCCTTTGACATAGGCAATATCAAAGTCGTAGGATTGCAACTTACTAACCCACTTCTGTTGACGATCATTGAGGTCTCGCTGCCCTAGGAAATGTCTCAAGCTGTTATGATCGGTCTTAACGCAAAATTTGTTGCCCACAAGGTACTGCTTGAATTTGGCCAACGCATGCATGATGGCCAACATCTCCTTGTCATAGATGCTATAACTTCCCTCTGGTCCTCTTAACTTCCTGCTCTTGAATGCTATTGGATGTGTGTCCTGCATAAGGACGGCGCCAATCGCTTCACCCGAAGCGTCACACTGAAGCTCGAAGGGTCTAGTGAAATCTAGTAATGCAAGGACAAGACAAGAAGTCATCAGCTGCTTAAACTTCTCAAAACACTCCTGTGCCTCAGGAGTCCAAACGAATGCCCCTTTCCTTGTCAAGTCTGTAAGTGGCACTACATGACGTGAATATCCACTAACAAATTTGCAATAAAAGCCACACAAGCCCAAAAATCCTCTAAGCTGAGTAAGATTCTCGGGAGTAGACCACTCTATAATAGCTCTAACCTTGTTAGGATCCATACGCACACCCTCTGCACTAATAATATGGCCCAAGTACAGTAACTCCGACATACCCAGATCACATTTTGATTCCTTGGCATACAAGGACTCACTATCAAGAATACCCAGTACCGTATCCAAATGGGCAATATGCTTCTTCCAAGCCTTGTTGTATACCAATATGTCATCAAAGAAAACAAGTACGAACCTCCTCAATTGTGACTGGAAGACCCTGTTCATGGTGGATTGAAACGTTGCAGGAGCATTGGTCAGCCCAAATGGCATAACCACAAACTCAAAGTGTCCACAATGACAACGGAAGGCTATTTTCTCAATGTCCTGCTCCCTCACACGAATCTGATGATACCCCAATCGCAAGTCTATTTTGAAAACCAACAAGCACCATGTAGCTCATCTATCAGCTCATCAATTCGGGGAATAGGATACCTGTTTTTGATTGTCCTTTTATTCAACAATCTGTAATCAATGCACATCCACAAGGTACCATCCTTTTTCTTTACTAACACAACGGATGAAGCGAATGGTGACTTACTAGGCCTGATTTGTCCCATTGCAAGCAGCTCCTTAATAGTTTTTTTTGTTTCATCCTTAAGTCGCTTAGGATGCCTATAAGGTGTGACAATCACGAGCTTAGCGCCCTCCTCCAACTCAATGATGTGCTCAATACCACGGTTTGGTGGTCTACCAGGTGCAATCTCACTGAACACCTTAGCAAGTTTAATCCTCAACTCCTGTATGTCTGGATGATAAACTGGGGTTTGCTGCTCCTCTTGTGATGGCATCAACATGCACTATGTTGCCCACTTGATCATGTCGTGTCGCATGAGTCTCTCCATTCTACTGAAAGATATCATTCTGAAATTACTATCTCAGATGGCTTTCAACACATGATTCCTCCCGTCTACCTTAAATCTAATCTCCATATCATGAAGGTTGAGGGTAAACTCTCCAATGTCATGAAGCCATTTCATTCCTCGAACCATATCAGTGTCTCCCATATTCACCACATAGAAATCTGCCTTAAAGTCATAGTTATTTAACCGCATAGGGAGATCTGAAATCATCCTATCACACTTGAGAGTGTAGCCATCCGCGACCTTCACTCTTATGCCCTCAAATTCTTCAGTCTGAATCTCACGCTTCTCAACTAGCCTAGCATCAATAAAATTATGTGTGGCCCCTGTATCCAACAAGGTAATGATCTTTTTCCCAGCTAAGACCCCTCGCATTCTGAAAGAGCCCTCCCGATGTATGCTAGTGAGACGTGCTTCTTGAAGCTTAACTTCTTCCTCCGTTTCAGCGTCATTTTCAACCTCATTTTCAGATTTTTCTACCTCGGATTCCTCATGCTCAGTGTGCTAGTCTGATTTCTCAGATTCAGAATCCTCATAGAATGCCCACATTATTCGGTTAGCCTTTCCCTTAGGTCTCAAAGGACAGTCGTGGTTTGCATCATAGGGTCCTTTGCAATAGAAGCACAACTTCTTCCTGCGCAAGTCGTCGATAGTTTCTTTGTCTGGAGGGGCTACTGATTTCCCTTTGGAATCTAAGTTTTCCTTCTTCTTAGAAAATGATTTCTCGTCCTTGTATGAAGATGATGCTTTTGAAGAGAACTTACTTTGCGGAGCTACAAGTTCCATGCTCCTAGCTTTTTTCATAGCTTCCTATAGAGTCGAGGGATCAAAAGCTTTGATCCAACCTCTCAATGGTTCCGATAGACCTTCGATGAATAATACAACCAATCTTATTTCTAATATGTTGGGAACCATAACTGATAACCACTGAAAATCACCTATATATCCCTCCAAACTCCCAACTTGCTTGAGTTGAGCTAGGTCCCTGAAATAGGTTTCTGGATCTTTCTTATCAAAGCGTTCAACCAACCTATCGACGAACTCCTGGTAAGAGGTGATGCGGTTATGCTACAATGTGACCATCCCATGATACCACCAATCATGGGCTACTCCCTCCAAATGCAAGGTGGCGTACTTAATTGCGTCCTCTGCCATTGGTCGAAGAGTCAAGAACGTATCCAGCTTGTGGACCCAAGCCTGTGTTGTGGTCTTACCATTGCCATCGAATGTAGGCAAAGTGAGTTTACCAGTGGCATGTTTCAAGTCTCTATTTTGATTTTGAGGCCTCCTAACTTGCCTTGTCCTATAATGCTCTCTTCGTTGACTTACAAACCTGTCGAAGTTGATGCACTCCCTGACCTGTGGTGTCAACAACTCCCATTCATCGTTTGCTGCCATGATATTATCTGCAAACACTGCCTCACCCTCTTCTTCAACATTTTTATCTTCTGGTTCATTTGTCAAAAAGGTAGGACTTGTAGGCCTATCAGCAGTACGAGTAGGTGCTCGTTGTGCCCTAGGGATCCCCACAACGCTCTTGCTATCATCAAGTATCTAGTTTCGTCTTCCTTGAGTATTCATTTGTTGTAACTGTGTCATAAGTGCTTGTACAACCATTGCAACCTGTTCTTGTCCAGTTGCCAAGCGTCTAAGAATCTCATGGTCATCTTGGTCCTCATTATGTCCCCTATTTCCTCCTTCATTTCTAAGTGGACTACCATTTCCCCTGTCTCCCATTGTGGCCTGTTGTATATCAGCAACCTGATTTCTTTGTTGGCCTGCTCTTTCACAGGTATAATATTTGTGAGGGCCTACTTCTTGTAGCTGCATGAAAACTTTAACCCTCCAGGATGGCAGGATCAAAGCTCTGATACACTGTAGTATCCAACACTCTGCTGATTCGTTTTCACTAAGTTTGTAGGTCTAATTTTTGTTTTGGTCTGTGTTTTACTCTTTGTGCTTCTAAGTTTGTTCGCTAGTAATACTAAAATGGTACTAAAAAGCATATGCATACAATGAAAGCTTCAAATAAACTAAGCTACTGAAACAACTTGAGTACATTGCTCATTTCAGTGTCCAAATATAATTCCTTCATTACATAATAAGATGCTTACAATATATAACTTACATCAAATTCAAAACTAAGTATTTCATAGACCATACTTTAACTTACAGCCATAGAGCACTATGAATAGTGACTTGCTACAGTACCTGCCCCCAATGAAATGCTGATTTCTCTTGAAAGAGGAGCTTCTCCCACCAAAATCTCGCATGGCAAGCTTTCTAAGACAAGGGCGCCCCCTTTAGGAAAGATTGCAGCCACCAAAGAGAGACATTTTATTTTCTTGTGCTGATTAAAACCCTCAAGAAAGGGCGGTTGGCTGAAGCTTCTTCAAAACAGCCCCAAAGTTCTTCAAAAGGCAAAACAGCTCCCTTAAAACATAATTGAAGACTATGGCAGCTCAAAACTCACTCAAAACTAGCTTGAATAACCTGTAAACAACTTGTGACTCCCAACGAAGCAATCAAAAACTGGCCAGCAACCTTTAGGTGGTGTTTCACACCTTCAAGCAGCTCAAAACGAAGAACAAAGCCCCACCAGGCTCACCCACTGCAAGAAATCAGGAAACCCTAGCCTCCTTCTTCCTCCAAAGCCATACTCCAAAGTTTCTTCAAGCAAAATGATCAACATATGAAGAGGGTCGAACTTTCTCTCTTGTTATTTATAATTTAACATTGAAAACACTATTCACTTAAGTTATAGCATTTTTCACTTTAGTAATGAATAGTAACTGGAAAATATAAAGTGACCCCTTCATTTAAAAGACACATGGTCCCTAGGCCGAGGATGGTGAAATAAAAGGTGAGTATCATTAATTTAAGCACAAGTATCATGCCAAACGCAACAATTCACCCTGCCACCATACTCCGGAGATAAACATTGCAGTTTGACGACCAAGTGCCTGTCCAAGTGACCCTCTATCCAAAACCATTAGCCTATGAGGGCCGACATGATAGGCTAATCCACTGATGTACAAGTGTCTAATTAGAAGGGGACATCACATCTATACTTCTAATAGTAAACACAATTTCAGAATAAATTATCCACTAGAACGAGTAAACCACACACATATAGATTCTAGACACAGCATGTATTGTGGCAGATCACTGAACCTGATGAATATACCCAGGGCCAACTCCCTTTGTAGCCACCAACTTGATCCCATTATATCAAACATATAAAATACTTTCTAACTTAACAACTTATTGAACACAAGCTTAATGGAAGTGCATGGGCTGTGTTTCAAATCAGCAATAATTTCAAGGGGTTCAACCATCCTAGTACCCTTCTAATGTAAGCATGCCTGATAGAGAAATTTCATCTGAATGTATCTTGAACCAACTCCCCAAAACATTTCTAAGCTTAAGATATTGCATGTGTATCAACACTGCATCTTAAAGAAGAAATATTAAGGGATGTTCCAATCTTCACCTATCCTCGGGGTTAGCTTACCCAAAAGGCCTAACCTGTACTACAACTAAGCCTAATGTTAGTCTCGAAAGGGGCCAATCCATTTGAATTCTAGTCACAGTGCAGCAAATAGAGCATACAATGGGCTTTAGTAGCATTGTCATGTGCTGGATGTAAAAACCATAGTTACAAGACTCCTAGGTTAGCTGTTGACAGGGATCCCTTTATACAATGATACATTATGCATTGAAGATAACTATTAATTTAAGCTGATCTTATCTCATTGCAGACTGTCGTAATAGCCTGCCAAGAGTGTGATTATTACTATCACTCCACACTCTTTAGGTTCACCGTTCACCTACTTACTATCTTCATCTTTACTGCTTTTCAGTTTCAAATGTTTAATTTATTATATTTTCCCCAAAGAGATGCACATGTCTAATGCAGTACTGTTGTCTGCTGTACTCCTGAGTGCCATTAACCTTTTCAGCTTTTTTGGTCATTTAGTGGACATTAATATGTTTTCTTTCTTCTGTCTTTATTTCCTGATTATAAGCATTTATATTATCTAATGAATCCGATACATAAATAATCAGGTAATGATAGAATAGAAAATAATGACAAAACAAAAGAGACCTAGTCTAATCAGCAAGTTCCCTGATTCAATATGAGTACATTAGTTCCATCTCAATCGGACATTGCATCACTGATGTTGAACGGTTGATGCTGATCTTGGAGCCAAAATACAAGTTAAAGGGGGAGAAATGTAACTAGAGAAATAGGCAAATATTACTGGTATTTAATTTTACTATTTTAATTCAATCATATAATTAAATATTTAAAATTATATACTTTTTAATAAATTATAAAAATTTCTGTAGTTTAGAAAATTACAAATATTGATATATATCATTATATTTTAATTTAATAATATACATTCATACATATAAGTTTATCTATATTAAATAAACTATATAAATTTGTATTTACTATTTTTTTTATCGTAGTATTTAGTCATACTATTTTAATTTAATAAGTTATATTAATAATAATATATGTTTCCGAAAATTATATAATTTAAAATTATTCTATCTACATTCTTTGCTATTTGCCCTATCATGACATGTGAATGAAGATTCACAGTTCACAGCATTCAAATATATTTCAAAAAAAACTTGAATAGTTGATCGATCTTTGCTAGGTTTGACTCTGCAAATAGTCAACTTTGTTTGCATGAAAACTGAAAAATCCTCCCTGCTCACGTTCATCTTTGTTCATGTGCATCCCTGTTCACGTCCGTCCCCATTCAACATATTTGTAGCATTAAAAAAGGGAAAACCATCAAATGCTTTTGTTAAATGTTTTGTTTTAGGGGATTTTTTCAATGATAAAACTGATGATTGGAATCACCCTGCAAAACCCTAGAATCATGTGGATTTGGGAATTTTTCGGCAAAATTATTTTGGTCCAAAAATACTGAACCCCGGACGATTTTGCAGACGTTTTTGGGTTGATTCCGATTTTGGGACCCTTCATACCCGGAATTGGCAGGTAAACGCTTCAGCAATGTAGGTTATTAGGATTTCAATTGTCAACTAGTACAATATTATAGAAAGGATTGTCAAAATCAGGTGATGTTTAACATTCTATGCCTGTAACACAGTAATGAACTTGAAGACTATGGTGAATGATGGTCAAATCTAATTAATTAACCTTATTGCATTTCCTTCTGAACAGTAACTGCTTGAAAATAACTAAAGATAAATCCCAGTCTAATGCATCAAATATCAAAGGGAGATATTGAAATATATCGAGGTACACAATGGCTTTCTCCATGCAAACAGCCATTAGACCTTCCTGCATGCTGTGAAAGAGTTCCAAATATCATTCTTCTGGACAGTATAATTAGGGACTAAAAGGTTGCATTAGATGTCTTGTTCATGATTCTATCTTTATAAATATACAAGTCATAAAAATTTAACAAGGATAATGTTTTCTGAATTGATCAACAAGTTATGAAAGTGCAGTGTTCTAATTTATGTTGTTCTTCAATGTACAATAGTTAATGAGAGAACAAATTGTACTCATAATGATATTAACATGTACCACAAAACTCAAATGGCACAGTTTGGATCTCTTAGTTCAGAAATAAGATTTGTTCCTTATTGTTGAATCAAAGGACAAGAGACATCATTCATCATTTGGTATTCTTTTTCTTGATATTGTTTCAAGAATTCAATTAACAGAAATGCCCTCTAGCTTGATTGATGATATACAAAAGCTCCTTTCTTTGTTTATTGGAAGAATAATATCTTCTGTTAGCTGCATCATCTTACCTCAAGTGTCTTTTCAACCGTACACTTACAGATCATCAGTTTTGCTTCAAAGCTTTTTGCCAATATCCGTACATCTATGCATTTTATCTCATCTGAAAAGAACAACCATAATTTCTTAAAAAATTAGTGTGTGACACATGCAAAACATCAAATATTGCCTGCCTGCAGAACTATTCTTGCCATGTCTCATCTTATTGTCTATGGATAAATATACAATTACAAAGAAATAATGAAATTACTAAATCAGTATGTTTTCATACCATGTGATTTTTGTCCCAAGTGTAAGATTTTCATAAATTGCTTATGTTCCTGTTTCTCATGTTCTAGGACATTCTGCAGTCGATCTGAAAATCCATAACTGGACAGATTTTGGATTATGATTTGGATCAACAAAGGCAATGCTACAAATCACAAAGCTCAGTAAATGATAGCAACTGAAAGATTGTTAATATCTATGTTAGTACCTCAGAACAATTATGAAACACAGAAACAACCACACGATAAGATGCTTACTTGGTTCCCTTAAGCCTACTAGTAAAACCAATGCCATTTTCCACCACAGGAGCAGCATTCAAGGCTTCCTGAAAGAGATCTGATATCATTTGTTCTCTACCCTTTGAGGAACACATATTGACTCGCATGCCATTGTTCTCCTGTGAAAGGAAAGCTAATGCTTTCGCTCAGTAAACTCAAAGGGATAAACCATCATTTACTCCTAACCTTTTATCACAACCTATTCTAAAATTCTTAGACCAGAAACTAATCAATACCAAAAATATGCATACCATTTATCAGATGAAAATGTTTTAATATGTGTCTCAAAACTATATAATACATACTACTTATATTACCATTTTAACACTGTTGAGAGAAAGATAATGTCTTTTACATTTAATAGAACTTACACCATCCTTGCCTGACTCATCACAGTCAAAGGAGTCCAAAATGTCCTCATTAGCCACATTGTATCTACTAGAGGGTGAACGTAAAACTCGTTTTCCCCCAGTAGGCAATCTTGTCTCTTTTCTTTTATGGATCCTTCTCAACTGTCAATCAAAGTTAAATACTGAAAAGAGACTTCACTTTAGATCATCAAGAAAATATTCTAATAATATGAAAAGGAATAAACCTTGTGGGAAGAACGGGAAGATGTAATATCATTTTCAAATAGCTTGTCTAGCCGTTCCACCATGGGAAGTTGTCTATGGTCCTCTGCAGAAACATCAGATTTCACAAGCGCATTGAATTGTTGTGCCAATGATATGTTAGTGCTATGATCTTGAAGTTGGCTTGAATCCTCTTTTTCATAAAAAGGTAGCTTTGCTTGACGTATAGAAAATTTAAATCTGTGCTTTCTTGGATTTCCTGCATATAAAATCAATTTGGATTGTAGCAGATAGAATGTTACATTAGTAAAATAGATAAAACGACTTAAATCATTTAGAAAAAGCAAACCACTAAATAAATTATATTCAGAATAAGAGTTACAAAATATAGGTTTTACTTAAATTAATATTAACTCATATACTTATGGTTTGGTGCTAAATATGATTTGACAGATAAGTTTTTTTATTTCTGATAAATAGTTATAAATTTATTTAATATTTGTCCATTCTCCACCAACCTTGATTTAATTGCACCTGTAGTATTCATCTATATTTGGACATGACATTGAAATCACTTATCAGATTGTGACTTGTAAATGGCCAGATAATCATTAATTAATCATCATACATTTGCAGATGCATAGTAGCATATATTTATATTCTGAGTTTGATTCATTTTTCATGTGTTAACAGTGAACACTCGTGCACTTCTGAAAGCTTACAAAGAAAACAAGACGAATTTGGCTTCCATAATAGGATATTTATGCTCCCACCCATTAAATTCTTAACAAAAGCTAAATGAGAATGGATATGTGTCATGTCCCCTTTTCAATTAACTTATATTTATGGAACAAAAGCCCATTTTCTATCTTCAGTGAGCTAAGCCTGAAGGAGCCCAGCCTCATAGGTCCCAAATATTCTATTTGTGGTGGTTCTATTGTTCAAAATTCTAAGGAAGAAGCTTATGTCAAAGTTTCGGACTTCACCACCCTGGCATGCATTTCCACCAACCTCTAGTTTTCCTTTATGCTTGTTGGAGTTTCAAACTTTCCCATCCTATTATGCCTTTCATTCGTTCGCTGCCTTCATTCCTTATTCCATCAAGATTTCAAAGTCTCACATCCTGACATACCTTGCCGAAAACCCCACTCCTCAAGCTTTGGTCGAAGAGTTGGACCTTCTCTCACCAACATGCCTCACATCCACACCCCAATTCCTGACTTGTGGCATGAGTCCTTGGGTATCCCTACCACCCTAACTCCAACACTCAAGCCCCTTTTTACAATCAATCTCCACCTACCTCTCTGCACAACTGGACTGCCATTAATGCTCAAATGGATGACACATCTTCCAGAAGGTTTTCTGCAAGAATAAAGTATCACTTGTTGTTAGTGTACAATGCCTATTATGTTTCAATAATATGGTTTATCCAACTATGTATTAACTGTTTGTCGGCTTCAAGTGGTTATAAGAGTTAGTTGATAGTTGTGTTCCTCTTGGAAATTGTTGGTTCCTTTACATAAATTTTGTATTATCAAGGAAAGAAATATGACCTATTCAGATCAACTATGATCCTTGGCTAGCAATCTTTGGTCTACTTTTGTAATAGCTTCATGTGCGAATAAAATATATGTGTACTCCTCTATTTGGTATGCATTATTAATTATATTCACTATTTCAAGTATTCATTTTTATTAGATAGGAAAGTTAACATTCGTGCCATAGGAGAGTGTAATATCCCTTGCCCAATCTGATCTCAAAATGCTGATATAAGGCTCAAGGAATATTGTCAAACACTTCACATGCAAACTTCCAACTTGCTGGTTTGAGTTATCAGTCTGATATATTCTTTGAAAAAATGATTATAGAATGCTTGTAATTCAACACTTCAATGTCCAAACTATATTCTAGATGCATCAATGACATATTTCTATCATTTACAATGCACTTATATGATTTTTAATTGGAAAAACATGCATCTACAGCCAACTGGTATTTTTCCAAACAATTGGCATGCAAACTATTGCTTGAATCAAAATGAACATTACATCAACACTAGACTAACAACTTATCTCCCCTTTTATAGATTGACAATGTGCATATAAGGGAATCATGGATTAGCCAAGACTCTTGGCTTTACAAAAATATCCAATACAATGCCAAAGTCTGATATGAATATTCCACCTACAGCAACTCCTAAAAATGACAATGCAAAGAGCTTAAATAAGATGCAAGAACCTGGTATAAAATCTGCCTTGGCTTGAAGAAATTGTGGCAACTTGAATGCAAAGGAAGAAGACTCCTCTTAAGCCCAAATCAGACCCAGCATGAGCCGCCCCTGTGAATAAATTTGTGGTCCTTTAATGGCTGACTGTCAAGTCTGAAAATTATATCAGACCTCTGCAATTTAATATCAGACCTTGTATTCACCTCAAAATGCTCCTCAATGCCACAATCGATGCAAGAATGATGCCTCCAATGATCTCCAGTCAACTATGCAAGATGCCCTCTACATCTTTGACTCTTGGTACTGTTCACGTGGGTACTGTAGCAGTGGATGAAAGCTTGCAATCTGCTCTTTAATGGCTACCAATGATAAGCTACAGGTCTGCAATAGATGAGTCTTTAGATATGCTCAAACCCTTGATGAATTCTTGAATCTTTAAGCACAATCAGAACTTCTGGATGAAGCTCTCCTCTAGCAATAATTCGGCTAGTATCTCATAGCCTCAAAATTGCATTACCACTTGAGATTTTTCGTTCTCAATGGCCAACTGAAACAACTACAGAAACCCTTGGCTCCACAACTGAAATTAACAAGTTATTCTTCAAATCTGGATGATAAGAAATGAGCCCTCAATGTCTATTTATTCTTTTTCACCAATTGCTCCAAAAGCTTCTAGAATATTATTTTATTAAGTGACTTTATAATATATTTTAAAATTCAAGTCACTTTATTAAATTAATTAAATATAAGGTCACCTTATAATATAAATTTAATTGATAACCTTATAAATAATTAACTTAATACCATCTTTTTGATTTAATTAAAATAACTAATCAGTCATCCTCATAAAATAATCATTATTTTGGACAACTCAATTAATTAAATTAATTAAATCAACTACCTCCAAAATGGGGACATTACAAGTTTTCCACAAGAATAAAGTATCACTTGTTGTTAGTGTACAATGCCTATTATGTTTCACTAATATAGTTTATCCAACTATGTATTAACTGTTTGTCGGCTTCAAGTGGTTATAAGAGTTAGTTGATAGTTGTGTTCCTCTTGGAAATTGTTGGTTCCTTTACATAAATTTTGTATTATCAAGGCAAGAAATATGACCTATTCAGATCAACTATGATCCTTGGCTAGCAATCTTTGGTCTACTTCTGTAATAGCTTCATGTGCGAATAAAATATATGTGTACTCCTCTATTTGGTATGCATTATTAATTATATTCACTATTTCAAGTATTCATTTTTATTAGATAGGAAAGTTAACATTCGTGCCATAGGAGAGTAAACATAATTTAATAACAAGGACATGGATCCACGTGTACATCTATCTATGCAAAGAAAGAAGATAATGTCAATTGTCATTAATGAGGTAGTTAGGGTTTCAAACCATACAAGACCCCATGCCATTATTGCGGCTGATTATTGCAATTCGCAAAGGGTATTCCCCCATGCCTCCCAAGCATATCTGAACACGTTTGCATGATTTTTGACGCACAAGGCAAATGGTGCCAAATAAGTACAATCTTTCTCAACCACGTACTAGTGACGAGATTGAAGCCATTTGTAGATTTTGACATCTTCCTCGGTGTATAATGGACCGAAAGACAGGATGGAACGATTATCTTGAAATATACCCAAAAACTCTAACCAAAACTTGTTGTGAGTGCTCATGTTCAAGCATCCAAATATGAGGACAAAAAACTAATCTGCTAGAGACTAGAGGACAAAAACCCTTTGGTTTTGTGTGCCTAAGGACAAAACTCTTTTGGCCAAAAGGGCAATCTCACCTCTGAGGTCATGTTTGAGCATTAATGGTGGCAGATCTCTATTGTGTGAAATCCGTTTGAGTTACAAGTTGTTGTGGCTGGAAGAGTGTGTTTCAATTGTTGTTGGCTGTTGTAGTAGTGTAATGTAATATAATTTATGCTCAGTTAATAGAAGAAAGGTTCTGCAATTTTATCTTTGTTTGTGAGTCCAATTTTAAATCTGGGTTATAGTTATTACTATGTAATACCTTGAAGAACATTTGGGTATTAATGTAATGTAGAAATCTTGACAAATCTGGGTTTTGCTAGATCTGGTAAAAGATATTTAAGTTTGAAATTTCCTTTTGCTAGCCTAATTTGTAATACAAGGTTGTTAATGTTATTAGGAAATGAAAAGGGAAATTTTTTGGGTTTACTAGATTAGAGTTTGTCATTTTAGGGTAAAATAAGGAAATCAAAAGTATAATACTGAGCCATGAATGTTGCTGTGTAAAAATTAAAATATTTGGAGTTCATAATGTTAGTTTTAGGATCAGAAATTCAATAAGCAGAAATGCAGCACATAAGACAATGAACACAAGAAGATACCCTGGGAAAACCCTCCTACTCGAGGGAGAAAAAGCAGCAAATATATCACTTATATATTGAAGTAATAAGAGCAGAAATCTGCTTACAACTCAGGCACAACACAATTCCGAATTTGATACAATGAATAATAGCACTTCTCCTAGATGCACAAATACAAATGAATATGATACTCCTTGAATTCAATCTGCTGTAGAAAGATGATGATCTGCTGCTCTAGTGCGAACTTCTTCTAGAAATGCGAATATGAATGAATGAACTTGATGATCAAATGAGTGATCATCACCTTGTATTTATACAAAACAAAGTGACTCTTCAAGAAGGTTGGCCACCTTTTAGAAATAATTAATTACATGAGTCGGCCACAATAATAAATATTATTCATTTAATAAAGTGAAGCGCCTCTTCACTTAAATCAGACTACAATAAATTAAATAGCCAAAGGCTATCATTTAATTTATTTCTTTTATTTAATGCAGCTGCTGGAAGTAATAGGCCCGACGCTGAAACATCAACACTCCCTCTCAGCTAGGGAGGATTACTTCCTGATACACAAGGTCATGGAATCTCTCAACATGACACTCACAATGGCTACACCCATATGTGAGAAGAGAACACATCACGGAGTCACTCAACATGATATTGTCCATCATGGATACTCCCATGCATGGAAAGAACATGTGCACATGTGCCCATCAAGGAGGCACTCGACGTGATGTCGTCATCTCAACATGACGTCCATCATGGCTACTCCCAGAGGGTGGATGAACACAAGTACAAGGAAATCATCATGGAGTCTCTCAACATGATGTTGTCATGGAGTCTCTCAACATGACATCCACCATGGCTACTCCCAGAGGGTGGAACCAAGGGCTTTCACCTCAAATTTCTCTCACAAAGAAAGATGCATTATGAAGGGCTTACACCTCAAATTTCTCTCACAGAGAAAAATGCATTAAAAGCAAATCACCAAAGATTACTGATGCTGAGTCTCCCTCTCAACTAGGGCTTCATTCTCCACAACTCCAAGCTTGTCTTGTCAGTAAAAAAACTTCACTCTGGAGAGAGGCTTGGTGAGAATATTAGCCATCTGCTCTTCAATACAAATGTATCTCAACTGGATAGTTTTTCTCAATACCATATCTCTGATATAGTGGTATTTGATCTCCACATGTTTTGTTCTATCATGAAACACTGGATTGAGAGAAAGCTTCACACAACTTTGATTATCACAATGGATGACAGTTGACTCCAATGATTGTCCAAACAATCCTGCAAAGAGCTTTCGAAGCCACACTGCTTCTCGGGCTACCACACAAACTGCAATATACTTTGCCTCTGCGGTGCTTAGTGCTACTGAAGACTGCTTCCTGTTGCACCAGGAAATCATAGCAAACCCCAAATTAAAGCAACAACCAGAGGTGCTCTTCCGATCAGCTACACTCCCTGCCCAATCAGAATCAAAATATCCTTCCAACTGAAGATCTACAATGGAAGTATATCTTAAGCCATATCCAAGTGTGCCATGCAAGTATCTCAGGATATGCTTAGCTGCAACTAGATGTATTTGCCTTGGTTCACTCATGAACTGACTAAGTGCACTCACTGCATAGCAAATATCTAGTCTAGTATTGACTAGATATATCAACAATCCAATCAACTGCCTGTAGATAGTGGGATCCACCAAATCTGAACTAGCTGCAGACTCACTCAACTTTTGAAAATTGGTTTCCATCAATGTAGACATGGATTTGCAATCCATCATACCAAATCTCTTCAAGATGTCTATAGTATACTTTCCTTGACTTAGAATGATCTCATTAGGCCTTTGCCATACTTCTAATCCAAGGAAATAATGCATATATCTAAGGTCCTTCATCTCAAATTCAGTAGCTAACTCCTTGCATTTGATAATGAGATGTTCTTCTCCAGAAAGAAATAGATCATCAACATAAAGAACCAAGATTAATGCCTCACCATTAACTGCCTTGAAGTACAGGTTTGAATCAGCATCATTCTTGGAGAAGCCCAAGCTCGTTAGGTATCGATCAATCCTCTCATACCAAGCATGAGGAGCCTGCTTAAGGCCATACAAAGCCTTCTTCAATTTGCAAACATGAGACTCCTTCCCATGAATCTCAAAACCGTCAGGTTGCTCAATGTATACCTCTTCTTCAATCACACCATTTAGGAATGTTGTCTTCACGTCCATCTGATGTAGTTTCCATCCCTTAGCAGTTGCAATAGCAATAATGGTTCTGATGGATGTATAACGAGCAACCGGAGCAAAGGTTTCTTCATAGTCTATTCCCTCTTTCTAAGAGAACCCTCTAGCCACAAATCTAGCTTTGTACTTCTCAATGCTTCCATCAGTCGCATGCTTGATCTTAAAAAGCCATTTAGAAGATACAACAGATTTCCTTTCAAGTCTAGGTACAATATCCCAAACATCATTCTTGATGATAGATTGATATTCTTCAGCCATGGCATCTTTCCATACTTGCTGACCTGATGCTTCCTTAACACTGGAAGGCTCAAATTCAATTATATGACTCATCAATGCAACATAGCTCGAAAACTGCTGTGGTTTTTTGCTTTCTCTTAATGTGCCTCTAGGAGCTGCAAACCTTTATGCCTCCTGCATTGTTTGCCTAGCCCATAGAGGTCTTTTCCGACCTATGACAATATCTCTTGGCCCATCAGTTGGTTCCAAAGGCTCAACTGGATCACTATCCTCTTTTCGTTCGGTGGACTCCCTCAAAATCTCAGGAGTATGATCAATGTCCATGTCTTGAGGGGTCTCCTGATCTTCGTTATCTATCTCCATGTAAGAACCTTTAGATCTTTTGAATGCAACATCTTCTTCAAAAGTGACATCCTTGCTGATCTCTATCAGTTTCTAACCTAGAATGTAAATCCTGTAGGCTTTTGAAGATTCACTATAGCCCACAAATATTCCTTTCTTGCCAGATGGCTCTAACTTAGTCCTCTTATCTTTAGGCACATGAATGTACACAAGACAACCACAGATTCTCAAGTGACTAATCTCAGGCTTCACTCCAGTGAAGGCTTCTTCAGGAGTCATATTTTCCAAAATGCGATGAGGGCACCGATTTTGAACATACACTACGGTTCTAGAAGCTTCTGCCCAAAGGAAGGTTGGCAAGTCTTGGTCATGAATCATGGCTTTAGCTGTTTCAACAATGGATCTATTCTTCCTTTCTGCAACACCGTTCAGCTAAGGATTGTAGGGGACACAAAACTCCCTCTTAATCCCTGCCTCAATACAAAAATTACGAAAGACTCCAGAAGTGTATTCTCCTTCGTTGTCAGATCTCAAAACTTTGATCCTCTTCCCGAATACATTCTCTACTTGAGCCTTAAACTCTTTGAATTTCTCAAGTACTTCATCAGATTCCTTAGACTTCAAAAAATAAATCCAAGTCTTTCTAGAGTAGTCATCAATGAAAAGTACATAATACTAAAAACCACTCAAGGATGCAGCAGACATTGGACCACACAAATCAGAATGTAAGATATAGAATGCATTTAGATCTACTTTCACTACTATGAAAAGTACCTTTAGTATTCTTACCTAATGCGCATCCTCGGCAAGTACCTTCATGTTCTTGATTGAGTTTTGGAAGACCAGTGACCATCTTCTGAATTAATGGAAGAGCTCTGAAGTGGAGGTGAGCAAGTCTTCTATGCCAAAGCTCGCTTGGGCTGGTGGAATCATGCAACAAGGCTTGCATTGGACGAATTGAAAGCCTATAAAGACTCTCATGCCGAACACCAATTACTCGGGTTGTCTTGATGCTAGAGTTCTTTACCCAAGCAAGAACTTTTCCTTCAGAAAATGCAACTTGATATCCTTTGTCCTCCAAGGCTAAAATTGATACAAGGTTCCTCTTGATACCTAGTACAAACAACACATCACTCAAATGAAGAGAGATGCCGGAATCTAGGTGAAGAGAGGAGGCTCCAGCGCCTTTCACTGAATAGCATGCATCATCACCAATAATGACTTGCATGTTGGTATCTCTCTCTACCAAATCTGAAAGATATTCTCTAAATCTAGTGATGTGTCGAGAGGCGCCACTATCAATCAACCATGTGCTGCTATCGGTTGGAACATTGCTTGATAGGGTTGAGATAAATAGAAATCCACTTGAATTGTCTCTTGAATCCTTCTAAGGAGAGACCTCATCCACACCCACGATATTAGCATGTTGTTTTGGTCTTGTTGCACAATCTCTTGCATAATGACCAAACTTGTCACATCTGAAGCACTGTATATGGGAGAGATCTTTCTTCTTCTTAGGTTCAGGAGCACCATCTGATCTTCTATCCCTGTTCCTCTTGAAGTTTCTTTTCCTTCCTTCTCTTCCTTTCCATTTCAATGTTTAAACAGCAAGAACATGGTTGTCTTCATGATTAGAACTCTGTCCATTACCTCTTGTTGCCAACCTTGATTCCTCTTGAATACAATCTTCTCTAAGACAATCAAACTTTGGTAGCTTCGATCTTCCACTGATAATTTGGATGAATGGCTCCCAAGATTGAGGAAGACCGTTAAGAGCCAACATGACTAGGTCTTTATCATCAACCATACTACCAATGGCACAAAGCTGATCTCTTAACTCAGTAATCTTCATGAAGAAAGAGATGATTGAAACTCCTTTCGCCATCTCGATGTGATGAAGTTGTTGCCTCAATGCAAGAGCTCGGCTAGTATTATTAATCTCATATAATCCCTCCAAGGTTTTGAACATCTCACTTGCTGTCTGCAACTTGGAGATAATAGGCACAAGGTGATCCTTCACAGAATCAATCAATATCTTCTTGGCCTTTGTGCCATTCTTCCTCCATTGTGTCTTCTCATTCTCATCGGAAGGTTCGGGTACTTTGCCTTCCACGAACTCCAGAATCTCATTTTCTTCCAATGCAATCAGAACTTTAAACTTCCAAGAAATGAAGTTTGATGCACCTTCAAGTCTATCTTCAACCTTGAGACCGACCTCCATTTTCGTAGTTAAGATAGACACACAATGGTGAGAATAATGGAGAGGGATAATGCTGCTTATAGAAGTCTGATTAGATCTTTTCTTAGACCCACTCTAATACCCTGTTAGTTTTAGGATCAGAAATTCAATAAGCGGAAATGCAGCACATAAGACAATGAACACAACAAGATACCCTGGGAAAACCCTCCTACTTGAGGGAGAAAAACCCAGCAAATATATCGCTTATATATTGAAGTAATAAGAGCAAAAATCTGCTTACAACTCAGGCACAACACAAAGCCGAATTTGATACAATGAATAATAGCGCTTCTCCTAGATGCGTAAATACAAATGAATATGATACTCCTTGAATTCGATCTACTGTAGTAAGATGATGATCTGCTGCTCAAGTGCGAACTTCCTCTAGAAATGGGAATATGAATGAATGAACTTGATGATCAAATGAGAGATCATCACCTTGTATTTATACAAAACAAAGTGACTCCTCAAGAAGGTCGGCCACCTTTTAGAAATAATTAATTACATGAGTCGGCCACAATAAAAAATATTATTCATTTAATAAAGTGAAGCACCTCTTCACTTAAATCGGACTACAATAAATTAAATAGCCAAAGGCTATCATTTAATTTATTTCTTTTATTTAATGCAGCCGTTGGAAGTAATAGGCCCGACGCTGAAACATCAACACATAAAGGTTCAGATTAAATATATTTAAATATGAAATAGATTTACCCTAAATATTTGGTCGTGATATTATAAGGTATACCACAGCAGCTGATTAAATAATATCTATAGAGGGCTTTAAATAAGATTTGCAGAAAGTTTTAAGAAATATTGCATTTATATTAGCAGGGGCATTATATTGGTATCCAAGCACTGTTAAAATTTGTACACCAGAAGCCTATTTTCCAAAGATATCCGTTAGGGATATGACAATATGTTTTTATATCTTTAATATTTGTTAAAAATTTAGAAGTTAGTTAGGGTATAAACAAAAGCAAAAGAAGCAACATGAAGAAGAGAACTGAAAACAATCACAAATCGTCAACAGCAGTAGCTCAAAACAAGCACATTTTTTAATTGAAACATGTGCATTAGAATAAACTAATTCAAACAGCAAAAATACTCTTGTTACCTCTCAGCAATCTTGCCTTTCCAGCATCTGAAGTGCATGCAGCAGAACTAGTGGTTGCATGACAATATTCATCAAGTTTTCCTGCTTCATTAAAAATCCTCGACCAGGTGCCTGCTTCTTCAACTCCTGCTTCGAGCTCCTCAGAATCACAATGTTGCCCTTGTTCCAATTGAGAAGGGCCAGGACCTGGTCCTGATTGAAATTGCTGACTGTTGTTCTACAGCATTAAGATTGAATTAATCCATCTTTAATAAGAAAAACAGCCAGTTGTGCATTAGAACCTGGCCTACAAAACATGAAACAGTGCCTTAAAACAGAATTTGTTTTGCAACTCTTCGGAGAAGAATATATTAAAACAAACATACCATTGCCAAAGAAGTTGTAAACAAGCAATAAATTGAGAAACAAGAGAAATGACAGTTAAGACAATAACAAAATTGAATTCAAAATGTCCATTATGATAAAACTTTATAAAAAATTCCTAGGTTACCAGGTTTGCAAGGGACTCTGAACAAACCCAGACCAGTCCAGGACAGGTTCTGATCCCAGTCTCAGTCTGACTAGGGTTCAGCCCTTTTATGTTGAGACATATCCAAGACGAATGAACAGGCCCAAACTGCAACCTAGGCAAACCTGCGAAACAATTTGTATTTCCAAAAAAAACAAAAGTCTACCTAACCCTAAAGTGATTTTTTGATGGATTTCAAACTTGGCTAAAAGCAGTAAAATTATGAAAAATGACCTGCACCAAGAAGGTCCTTGTGGCCTTGAAAGTCTTAGCTTGGACTTGGTGACAGAGGCTCTGCCCCTCAACTCTGCCTTGTATGGCAACCAGGGACACATAAAGGGTGCTGTTCCTTGACCCCATTGGAGGCTGTGACCCCCAAACCCCCACTATGGTTTTAAAATTATATATTGTACGGCAGAACCCAGCTATACCAAACCTAGGGGAGAAAAATTGGTGAATCGATGAACCCAAATCAGCAACATAGAAATTTTTCATAATGCAATCCCCTATACTACACTAGAAAAACAACACACACAAGAGGATCTATCCTCGATACAAAACCAAATAACTGGAACAGCCAACTTGGACATAAATGTCAAACTCGCATATGGCATCTAACTCTACAAAATTACAAAACAAAAGATCCACGAAAGTAAGAGATATAGTTTAGAAGCAAGATAACGTTGCTCAAAGATGGCCCCACAATTCTCCAGAAAAATAGATATAACATCCTTAAAGCATAAAATATTAGCCCTTCAGCTCCAACAAAATCTTTTCTGTCTAAACTCTCTGCTAATTTGCTAAATGTTCATCAAACACAACTTTCATGCTCCAGCATAAGGATAAAACACACAAATATAGAATGCAGTGATATCTGAAGCACATTGTTATGCCAGGGTTATACCTTGTGAAGATTATTTTCTGTGACCAGAAGATCTGTAAAACCATTTTCAGCTTGTGTCTGATGAAGTAGACAGTTCTCACTTTGAGTTCCAATATAATCACTATGAATTCCCCCAAAAGAAAATCCATGTAACTTCTGCAAGAAAAATACATCTGTTATCAAAACCAGATGTCACAAACCACAACATTCAGGAACTTGTACAGAACAGTACCTCTAATGATAACAATGCTTTTGCCTCTTGTTCAGAAGGCTGCACCTGCAAAGAAGTCCACACTTTTAGCTCTTGCTTGGATGGTAGAGAGCTACAAATCATCGAATGCCTCTGTCCAAAGTCTACTGTAAACAGATAAAACTATGGTTAAACAAAAACGAAAAAATAAGCATTTAAAGAAACCATTTTACATTTCAAAACTATCAAATCCATATCTATGATAACAATGATTATTTGCACCCAGTATTCTAAGGAATAATTTCTGAAAATGGCATACACCAGAAAATTCCTTCACAATTAGCAGATGTATCATGTTCCTGGAGAGTTTCACTTCTGACAGAAGCCTACTTGCACATAGAAACATGTTTCCTAATCCTACAATCACTGAGAACAAGAAGAGACAGTTGCAGTAATTCTACAAATAGGCAAACCCCCAGAGTATAACTTGAGTAAGCCCAATGATGAAGGCACGTGTACTCCATAGAGAAGGCACTGGTTCAAATCTGGAGGTTGATAGGGTTGTCTATCTCCTTAAACAATATATAAGGTTAATGGATTTCCAAAGGGGGTCTCATGCAACAAATTGGTGTCTTGGTTATTGATGATCTAAAAAACTACCTTTTAACTTTTTTACATAAAGAACTAACAAAAATCTCAAATGAATCAAATCACTAGCTTCCATGCGTTTTCATTTTTTAGTCATTAGCTACCAACACCATCAAAAAATTATACAAAAATGACTCATACTGGCAGCTGGATATGAATAAAGCAATGTTCCACAGGGACATATTCTCATCTCCAGTGGTGTTTCAGGGACAGCGGGATGGCAAGGGAAGACGAGACAACAGGGGATGTCCCCTGGCCATCCCCAAGGAATTTTGAAATCTGAGAACGTTTTGGAAATGCTTATAATTCGTAGGAAACATCTATTGGGCGTTTGGCAATCCCGAATGCGGTCGAGGATGTCTGAGACATCCCTCAACTATCCCCAAGAAAGCCAAACATCCCCAATGACAAACTGATAGTTTACAATGTTTTCTAAAAAAAAAAATTACCAAAAAGATATTGGTTTAAAAAGGAGTGTGGGGGTCCCACAAACCCTCCCACACCCCTTATTTGACCTAAATCATCACAATGATATTGTATGTAATTTTTTTTGTTGTAGTTGCTACTATTGGAGGGGGTTTGATTGCTGCAGACATCTCCCCATGGAAGAAAGTCTATAATTAAGTTGCTGCTAAAGAAGCCAATAAATTGGACTAGTACCTTGCTTTCTCAATTGGGGACATTCCTAGCTGCCATTCTTCATCCATTTTGGTGGGCTCTGTTGTTCACTTTCAAACAGCTTGTGCTTATCACCCCAAGGCTTAAGTAGGTCGTTCTAAAGCATCTCTGGTAGTATTAGAGAAATCTCCTCCATTAATTTACAGTGTACACTCAGCCTCTAATTTAATGACCTCAGTCCTCTCCATCCAGCAAACTTATCAAGCTCTGTATGATTGCTTTATTTAAGTTTGATGGCTGCTCATTGTCGGAGATGTGGTGATATTCTTTATTCACAACTTGCTACTTTTCATATAATTTTATAAAGCCTTCCTAGCAGAGGGATTAGTCACCAGTAGTTCAAAGTTCAATTTCACTAGCTCAACCATTTGGCATTGCCATTAACATATTTTAATTTGTAAATTATAATTTAAATTTGAGTCTTTAACTAGATTTTTTTTAATACATAACAGTCAGCTTGTTAGAGAGAGTTTGTAATTTATTTTTTATTTAGTTTTAGTTTGCTGTCAAACAAAAACTTATAAAGTTCCACAATTCAACAACACTACAAACCTCTAAAACATCTTTGACCTAAAAAAATGAGCACTAGCAGCAATGTTAAGAATGTGAATGAGATGGGCAGTAAAGGAGTAAACAGATTAGATGTTGAAGGGAGTATTGGAGTTTCTCGTTCTTCTGAAAATTCAAACACAAGTTCTATTGGAACTCCACAAAACCGTTTTGCATACCCTTCATCCTCTCTTCAAAAAATTTGCAAAAGGCCCTTTCAACTAAAAAAAACCCTTGCTGCAATTTGCCACCAATTTAAGCACTAATAAGGATAAAAATTTAGCAGGCAGCAAGCATTGGTAGTGTCATGTTTGCAAAACTAATTATCATGGGAGCTATAGTAGGGTTGGACACCATTTATTGGGCGAGAGTGGAATATATATATACATATATTGCAATCCCTATGCAAGAAAATGGTATAAAGTATATACATCGAAATTCCTTTCTGAATAAGTTGGTGTTCAACCCTACTAATTATTGTGTATATGTGCACATATATTGCCATCCCTATTGTCAAAATCTGTGTATAATATATATACATATATTGCCATCCCTATGTGCAAAATGGTGTGGAACATAGGAATAAGGAGATAAAACTAATGCCCACAAACCCCAATATTCTGAAAATAAATTATGATATATGCTCACTGGCTTAAAATAGTAAAAATGACTCAGATTTGATGGTTGCAAATGAAGAGATAAAGCTCATGCTCACCAACCCTCATATGCTGATAATAAATTGAAACAAAAGCTCACTAGCTTAAAATAGTAAAAACAGATATATAAATTTTGGAAGAAATAAAAAGAGGTCTCTAATTAAGCAAAATAGTATCAATAAACAAAGTAACAACATTGCATTAAAGAGTTAATTGGCTCTTAGCTTTTTTACATTTTAGTTCTTTTATCTTTTGTGACTAAACCTATGTTACCGATTTGCTAGCCAAAAGCCCCAAATTCGTGTCTGAACCAAACCCAATTTAGATTCTGGTTTGT
>CM021103.1:289374885-289528309 GCA_007115665.2 Sequoiadendron giganteum | reverse complement strand
ACGCAGCACACGCTTCGCTGCTACCCAATGATCAGCCTTGGGGGCTTTCATGAAGCGTGATATGTAGCTCACTGCAAAACTCAAATCAGGTCTAGTAGCAGCAAGATAGATGAGGCTGCCTACTAGTTGCCTAAACAATGTTTCATCTACCACAGGTGAATCGGACTTAGCTGACAACTTAAGCCCTTTTTCCATGGGTGTAGAGGCAGGTTTGCAATCCTGCATTCGGAACTTATCCAGAAGACTTCGAGCATACTTGGACTGGGAGATGAAAATACTGCTCTCTGTCTGCCAAACCTCAACACCTAAACAATAATGCAGGAGGCCCAAGTCTGTCATGTCAAAAGTTTTGCACAAGTCCTGTTTGATCTCAGTGATCAAAAGTGCTGAACTGCCAGTAATGATCAAGTCATCCACGTAGACAACAACAAGCAGAATCTCATTACCAGTATTCTTGACATACAGGTTCGAGTCAGATGGACTCCTCTGAAAACCATGATCTGTGAGGTACGTGTCAATCTTAATGTACCAAGCCCGAGGAGCCTGTTTCAGGCCATAGAGTGCTTTGACCAATCTGCATACCTTCTGTTCTTGACCAGCAACTTTGAAACCTGGAGGCTGCGTCATGTATACTTCCTCCTTCAACTCACCGTTGAGGAAAGCACTCTTCACATCCATCTGATGGGCCTTCCAACCAAATTGGCTGCTAAGGCAAGGACAAGCCATATGGTACTCATTTTGGCTGTAGGAGCAAAGGTCTCCTCATAGTCAATGCCTTCTTTCTGTGAGAACCCCCGTGCAACCAGACGAGCTTTGTACTTGTCAAGGGTTCCGTCAGCTTTGTACTTCACCTTGTACACCCATTTGCAGCTAATGGGCTTCTTCCCTGAAGGAAGATTGGAAAGGACCCAAGTGTGATTCTTCTGAAGACTCTGGTATTTTGATTCCATTGCCTTTTCCCACTCAGGTATCCCTTTTGCCTCTGAATAGGTCTGAGGCTCATAAACACTGTGAATGTTGGCCATGAGAGCAAAATTCACTGTAGACTGCTGTTTGCTCTTGTTTCTGGATGATCTACCCTCAATGAGCTCATCAGCACGAAGATCACTGATAGTCTTAGCCCACCATTTCGGTCGGAGAGTAGATGTGCCAACATCAGATGCAATAGGAGGAGCTGGATCTGGTTGTGGATCTGGAACAGGTTCAACAGGGGGATGTTCATTATCATCTGGAGGAAACTCAGGTTGAGCATCATCAAAGACTAGGTCTTCGTCATCCCTCCCATCAAGTGAACCTAATGGAAGTCGGACACTCATATCAGGACCCTGTAGAGGCTGATCCTCTGAATGCTGAATAGGTGAGGAAGAGTGAAATGGACCTCGTTCCTCATCAAAGACAACATCTCGACTGAAGATAAGACAATCAGTGTCTATATCAATCAGCCTATATGCCTTGTGGTTGTCACTGTACCCTGTGAACATGAGTTTCTGGCTCTTGGAGTCCAGCTTAGTGCGCTTGGCCTCTGGAATCCAAACATACACAAGGGAGCCAAAAACTTTCAAATGACTGATCCTAGGTTTGCGACCAGACCAAAATTCCTCAGGAGTTTTCCCCTTAACAGCATGAGTGGGTGACCTATTAAGGAGATAGACTGATGTATTGACTGCTTCTGCCCAAAACTTGGTAGGAACACTCCTGTGTTGCAACATGGAGTGAGCCATCTCAACAATCGTACGATTGCGTCGCTCTACAACACCGTTTTGCTGAGGAGTGTAGGGTGTGGTTAACTGACGTTTTATCCCATGAGTATCACAGAAGTTGGAGAATGCACTAGAACAGAATTCCCCCCCATTATCTGACCTAAGAGTTATAATACTAGAACTGAACTCTTTTTCAACTAAGGCCTTAAACTTCTGAAATACATTAAAAACCTCTGATTTCTGTTTAAGAAAGTACACCCACATTTTCCTACTATAGTCATCAACAAAAAGTAGAAAGTACTTGCAACCAGTTACAGAAGAAACAAACATAGGACCACAAATATCAGCATGAACTAATTGAAGTACCTTAGAAGCCCGCCAAGAGTCTCCATCCTTGAACGGTGTGCGATGCTGCTTCCCAGCCTGACAAGCACCACAAATGCCCTGATGCTGAGTCTGAATGTCAGGTAAGCCATCTACAAGTCCCTCCCGAGCAAGCTGAGAGAGATAGTGCACGTTCAAGTGCCCGTACCGCTGGTGCCAAAGACTGGTGACAGCTGAATGTCTGGCTGCCAAGGCTAACTCTGGAGAATCACCAGTGTCCACAAGCCTGTAAAGGCCATGATCCTCTATCCCAACAGCCACCGTTGTGCGAGTTTCTCGATCAACAATCGAACATCTATGCGAGCTGAATACCACATCCATCTGGGGAGAATGCCGCATGATCTGACTGACTGAGAGAAGATTGAGCTCGATATCAGGTA
Organism: Sequoiadendron giganteum; assembly: GCA_007115665.2. Lineage (NCBI taxonomy): Eukaryota > Viridiplantae > Streptophyta > Pinopsida > Cupressales > Cupressaceae > Sequoiadendron > Sequoiadendron giganteum. Next base: position 289,525,845 of record CM021103.1, on the reverse strand, counting down.
CATAATATACGTTGAGGAATATGAGATCCCTCCCGGCAGATTGAACCTGAACAGTGCCTGTGCCGACAACTGTGTATTCCTCACCTCCTCCAAAGATTACTGAGTCAGTGCAAGGGGAAAAGTTTGTGAACCAATCACGCCTATGTGAGAAATGACGCGAAGCACCAGAATCTATGTACCAAGCAGAGGACTTGACATGGTCTGCGGGCCTTTTTGCCATCAATGCATAAAAGGTAGATTCCTTCTGCTCAGAATGCTCGGCGACATTTGCTTTCTGAAACCCTCCCTGCTTCTTTTGCTCAGAAGCCAAACGAGCACGGCAATCTTTCTTGATGTGGCCAAATTTATGACAGTAATTGCACTGTATATTTTTCTTCTTCGGGCTGGTGGAGCGCTGACTTGAGCCTTTCTGCTGTGAAGTCTGACCTTTCCCATGATGCTTCGACTGAGTTTTTGCTGCAAAGGCCTGCTCCGTGGAGGATGATGATTCACTGCTACCGAACTGTTGTCTCCAGCGATCCTGCTGCAACAGGATAGTGCACAAATTCGGAAACTTGAGATCAACATTAGCAGACGTAATGTTGAGGGTCTCTATGAAATGTTCATAGGACTTCGGTAAACTCTTCAGGGTGATCACAACCATGTCTTCCTCCTCCATTTTCCGACCAATCGCCTCCAACTGATCTCTGATCTCCTGGATTTTATTCAAGTGCGCTTGCAGAGTTGTCTTCTCATCCATCATGATAGAAAACAACATATTCTTCAAGAAAAACGCACGGCTTTTGTCGGAAGTTTCATGCAAATCCTTCAAGTGATCCCAGATCTCCTTAGCTGATTTTCGTAGTGGAATCTGAGGGAGCTGATCATCAGTAACCGAAAGCTTAATAAGCATGACGGCTTCACGATTCTACTCATCAAACTTATCCTGATCCTTACCCGCCGCTTCAGGACGAGTAGCGTTGCCGATGATCATCTGATCAAGGCAGCGGTATTCAAAAATTGTTAACATCTGCTACTTCCAGGTGTTGTAATTTTTGCCATTAAATCTCTGGCTGCCCTCCAGCATTAAATTGCTTAAACTGGCCATCTTCACGCTTTTCGAGGCACGAAAAACGAGGTACTGAGAAGAGGCTGATGCACGAAACTTGAGGCACAAATTCCAATGCAAAAAACAGGGACAGATTCAAGTACAAACTGCATAAAGTACAGTGTACGGATGGCACAAAATTCGAGGCACGGAAAACGATGCACCCAGAAAATTCGGAGACCAACCCAGTTGAGCTCTCGAAAAAAACACTAGGTATCTGTAATCGAAAAAATTTCCCGCTTTCGAAAAACGGGTCAAAACCCTAGACGACTTTTCAGAATGCCCTAGCCGCCATTGACAAGTCAAGAAATTGCAAGAAACAGATTGAATTTGAAAAAAATCGTGGGAAATATTTTACAGATGTCTGGGTGACCATAAATCGAGCACAAGATACCAGAAATCGCGTCAAGAAGACCTTGAAATCGCGGGCAGAACACGCGCGGCTTGTATCAGATGAAAGTCGCGCCCATGAAATCACACGGCCACTGCGCCTGAAAGGATTGAAATCGCGTCCTTAAACAAAACAAAAAATCGTGGCCCTCTGTCAAAACACGGCCAGATTTGATGAAGGAACACGCCTTCACAGAAACGCCAGAAGAAGTTCGCGCGGCCAGAAGAGATGAAGATCGTGGCCCGAAAAAAAACGCGATTGGAGATTGCACCCGAAGACAAGAAAACGCGTTTCAAAACATGCGCGACTTGAAGGCTCACAAAGCCACGAAATTCCAACCAGGAGGGTCGCGATTTTCAGTGAAACAAAACTCACGAAATTACTTAATCAAAAAACCTTCAAATTTCGAATTACGAAGCACAAGGTTAGATTACACGAAAAATCTTTGAAAATTTTCCACTAAAAATCTGCTCGAGATTTTTAGAATGATAAAAAATTCCAAAAAATTTTAACCACGCTCTGATACCATATTACGCAAGTAATTGGTAAATTAATTGATGTATTAACAATGAGCGAGACGCTCAATAAATAGTTTACAAGATTTACAAAACTGGAAAGTTTCTAAAAAGAAACTCCAGATAAGATCGGAGACGATCTTATCTCTATCTTACAATATCTTACAATATTGAGCATTAATAAATAAATAAATAAACATTATTTTATCTGTGGGACGAATAAATGATTGTGGGTTCACTCCGAATGAACCCAAACGAACCCAAAACAATTTACGACACATTTCTATAACATTGCAATGAACCCAAGGATTTTTTTTCGTTTTGTTCTACCGACCACATCCCTTACTGCCAACATATTGCTTTCTCCCTTCCCCTCTCTCTAGAGAAAAGAGGTCAAATCCCATCCATTCCAATTGAAATCAATATCGAGTGACTCAAGGAGAGGAAGCAGGTGGATAGTCTTTCTAGAGATCTAAGATGAGCCCAGCTGGCTCTCTTATCTAAACCCCAACTGTACTGCCTTTTTAATGTGTTTATTAAGTTTTTTAGGGGAAATTTAGATAGAAGTAGAAGGGTCGAAACAGCATAAAATGCTTATTGAAGTAAAATTTACAAACTAAATGCTCAAGTAATGATATATGTAGTGTCAGGTAGTGCATACAATGAATTTAGAAATGATAAACATACCCGAGATGCTCCAGAATAATTAAATAAAGAATTTCCAGGCTTGGCGGGCAAGAATGACTGGAAAACCTTTGGATGCATGCCAGGAGCTTAGATCTGCGTTCTCCCACAGGCAAACTGGAGGAAAATACCTGCAGTGATGGGACGCCTATGAAGCAAGAAGAAAATGGGACAAGAATGAGGCGATTTGCCTCAAAGGTGCCATGCCTCCCTCAACAGAACACACCAAACTCAAGCAAATGCACGGCCTCAACAATGGCAACCACAACTCTGAAGTAAGCTGAAGAGGAAGATAGATATTGCAGCCTGATGAAGAAACCCTTCCCCTGGAAGTGAGGAAACTCAAATATCTCTCTCAATAAATCCTGATTAAGCTCAATGAAAGCTCCAGAATGAAGCCCTCTCACACTACATCGATTCAGCTGATATTCCACAGCCTCAAGGAAGCAAACCTCTGAAGAATGTGCGTTCTCCAATGGCAGAAATCTGTAAACCCTTGTTCTCAGACAAGCACAGAGAAATATGAAGCAAAGTTGAATAATCAAAAAGGTAAGGTCAATTTGCTTCTCTTTTGCCTTTTAACCAAAAAGGCACGATTCTCAAAAAGGTATGGCTTCACCCAAAAATACAATTAAATTGTATTTTAATCAAATTCCCAATAATAAACTTGGGCGTACCTTTTCAAGTGACAAGTGATTTTTAATAAATCACTTTTTCCCATAAAGTAATCTTTTATTACTTTATAATATATTCAAGTGGTTTTTTCCAATTATAAAGTCAATTTGACTTTATATTAAACATCTAAGTTAAATAAAGAACTTAACCACTGAAATACTGATAACTTTTCCCCAACTCAGTATAAACTCATGTCGTCAAGAGCTGACGAACACTGAACTCCATCTCCCTGCATTGGTACCAACACTGAGCTGAATAGGTGAGAATGAAAATGCCCACCCAAAAGAACCACTGACCCTCTAACCAAGTCCTATTAGCCCACGAGGGTCCAAGAAATAGGCTAACTCCACAGTCATCTGACACTGACTAGGATGGGGACATCACAAGATCCACATTTTTTCATTCACAATATGGAACTCTCTTCCATTCCTCTCTCCTAGTGTTTGAACCAGATTTGCTTCATTTGACAAAGCATTAACAAGTATATTGGGCTGGTTTGGCCAACGTAACCATTCCTCTACAACCAGGCTCCCTTCTTCCCCCTCAAATGAAACTCTATATCCATATAAGTTATTAATAATTAATGTTAGGAATTATTACATCCATCTAATATCTATCTAATATAATAAAATTAAATATGGCCAAACTATAAATACTAACTATGATGTAATAATTCCTAATATTCCCTAACTATAATGTAACAATTCCTACCATTCCCTCCTTGTATTCATATTTATCTATGTTACCTGAGGACATGTCCCCGGGCCTAAATCCCCCGTCCCTATCCCGCAAAGGGACGGCCAAGGGACATCCCCTAGGGGTAGTAGTGTTGGGAGATGCAAATTAGGGGCAGCAATGTACTTTGTTTTTTTGTATTTTGATTTTCATATTATAATTGAAAGTAAAACTATATGGCAGCAATGTAGCCTTTGGGCATTTTGTTATAAGTTTATAACTTGTATGTTATTTTTTAATATCACATGCATATTGACAATGAATTCTAAATTCTAAATGCATATTGAGTATTGACGATGAATTTTGAACACAAATGTTATATTTTAAGGTTCTATAATGTATATATGCATGTAATGTCCCTTATTTTCCGAGATTTGTATCTTTGCAGTGGTTAGCCTATTATTTGGTTCTTGTAGACTAACGAGATGTTCAAGGGACCCTTTTGAGGGTGTTCAGTGGTTCCTCAGCTAGGTTTTCAAAGGTTTATCTCAATTTTCTCTTGTTCAATGACTCGGTGATTTGGTGGTGGACCTTTTGGAGGTCCTTCTAGTTGATTTTTCCACGCTTACTATTTATAGTAAGTCACTTGGTCATATCACCTATACTTACTATTTATAGTAAGTCTTATCTAGATGAGTCATCATCAAGCCTACATCCAAAAAATATGATCGAATCACTATTTGAGCTGGTGTTGGGTAATTTATTGAGGATTAATGGTTTATTATATTATTAAAGTTATTCGACTTTAACAATATTGATATTTAATGATGACTTATTAAAAGGTGATACAAGGAGGTTGAATGGAAATTAATAAAGTATTATCTCAATGATGCTTTATTAATTTATTATTTTAAAAAGGCAAATGCATCAAAACAAATATTTATTTGTTTTAATTATTTGGCCAAGTGGGGATTTGGAGTATAAAAGCAAAAAGAATTTGCTTTTTCATTATCTTGATCATTTTATAAAAGCTTGTGCAAATTCGAGAGCTGAACAATAGGGTTTGTTGGTTGAAGATTCAAGCTTTTTGAGGATGAAACCCTCAGAGAGGACAATGTCTATAGGTGTGGAAGATTGCCCAAGGGCATTCTGAGAGATAGTCTCATACAAAGATTATTACACAGCTTCATATGTTTTTTGGAGTATCATCAGGGGTTTACAAAGTTTCCAGATCTGCAATTTTTGTTGTTGATTCCGGGTATGGATTTTATGTATTTCTGTGATGTCCCCGCTTTTTCAATTACGTCAAAAGGAATTGGAATTAATTAATTAAATATTTAAAATGGTCTTTATCTATCTTTCTAAGACTTTTTTATTATTGAATTGATTAATTATAATTGTGACTTGATAAAGTCGCTACTTAAGTCTTTAATGAAATAATTCAATTTTTCAAACTGAAAATTGGTAGAATAAAATAATGATCGGAGAGTTGAATATCATCAAGGAAGAATGAATGGTTTTTGATCATTGACAGCAAATCTGAGGACGACAATTCTCAAGGTTTGATGAATCATGATTGGACAAAAACCCAATCGTGGTTGATTTGCAAAGATTTGTAGTTTTAGTCTCATAGCGATAGTCTATATGGCAATCTAGATTGGAGATATTTAGGAGGTTTCAAGGCATCGAAGGTATTTCTCTATTGTGGTTTCTACAAATGAATAGACTATGGCTATTGATGAACACAATAATATACATTCAGGTTTTATGATAAATGAAGAGATGGCATTGAAAGACAAGTGATAATATATAGAGAGTGCATCAGCACTTAAAAAGGTTATATAATTGCCCAATCACAATATCGTGGAAATGGTTGAATGTCACTATGTCATCAATATCCAGTGTGGCCTATTAATCAAGCCGCTTCCTATATGGCAAAGAATATAGGTGATAAATCAAAGAATGGAAATCGGGGCATAATATTGATGAGACTCGCAGTTTTAGAAGGCATTGCCAGGTGTCGGAGATGAATGCTTAACCATCAGAGGAGGAAATTAAACAACACGGCCGCCAAGTTGAATAAGACCAAACAAGGAGGAATAAGCGAATGAGACAAGGGGGAATAAGATTAAACTATTGAACGTCTAGGTTTATTCATGCCGATTAGTGGGAGTTGAGACCATCGCTAGAGACATTCTGGTTAACTCATGTACACGGGTCTATCAACATGGCATCGATTAAGAAGGAATGATCATAGGCAGAGTCGGGCGGAATAATCCAATATATCCTTATGAAATTTGCGACCTCCACCATAACATGTTTATCTATTGATTGGAGACAACCTCTGCCATTATCGACCTCTATCATTATTGTGTTTATCTCATAGTGTCAACACAGGATTCACAGACAAGCCAACAGTATTTGTGTGTTTCCTATAGCATATTTGACACGTCGGAATGCACAGAATAGGACAAATATTGAATATTCAATGCTGACAGAAGTCGAATATTATCTTTGAAGGAGTCGATTATTATGGTCTCAAGTGCCTGAAGGAGTCGATTATTATTTATGCCTCTATATCCTTGATTGGTTGAAGCTATTTTGAGTTTATGTATTATTTGATTGTTGCGGGTTCGCAAACTCTGTTGTTAGCATTCCTCATGCACGAGTCGAAGATGTCTGGAGGAGGCTTCTATATTCAATAGAAGACTAGGTGAATCTGTCTCCATAACTATTGCTTGTATATGCTTCCTGGAGACACGGGTGTGTAATATCAATACAAAAACTAAAGAATGAGGACTTTGAATCCATTTCCTGCATTTTCCTTTATATCCAGATTGGTAGTCTTGATTACTGTTTGTAAAACTTCAGAATTCATATTATAAGCTCTCATATAGAAATTTGTGTAGAGATCAAATTTGTGTGCAAGAGCATTCAACTATACCTCGTTAATGTGGTGCCTGAATATATAATTGTGTCTAGTTTGATCATGTATTGCAAACTAACCGGAATGGTAACATTTATTTGAATTGGTTGTACATCCGAAAGATCAGAATAGTAATCATTAGACTACTCTGCATTTACAAGGATAAACCATTTCAATTCAATCAGGCAAAAAGAACATCTTGAATCGATAATAATTCTTACTTCAAGGGGTAGGGGTTATCACAATTTCTTAAAGCATTAATAAATCCTGGTTATTTATTTCTTGCAACTGTTTGGAAATTGGTTTATTGCAAATATCTATGTTTTGTATTTCCTGGTTAAAACCCCAGATCAAAGGGGGTTACTACATTGGTATCAAAGCTTAAATTCTCCTACCAGCCTGTGGGGTTTTCAAAAAAGAAATTTTCTGGTTAGCTAGATTTTGAAGAACTTCAGATTTGATTTCAAAATAAGCAAAAGGGTTTAAAAGAATTTATTAATTCCACCATCCGGATCAATGTTTTCAACCCCAAGATTATTTTATTGTGCCAGTCAGATAATGTATGCTTGACCATTGGATCAGCATCGATAGAATCTAGAGGGATCGAGAGTCTCTTCAGAAATATTTATCTTTGAGGATATCAGACTGATTTTAGCTTGCAGATAAGACAAGCCAGAAAGGACAAAATTGTGCTAGCCGTCAGTCTAAATGCAGAGGCAATACTGTTGTGGAAGGGATATAGTGTAGGCGATTAATACTACCGTCACTTCCATATTTCTTTCCTAAGGTCAGCGTTGGAATTCAAACTGGTACGAGATAAGTTGAGGATGATAGAGGTCTAAGGTGTCAAATAAGACAAATTTGTCTTATTCGGTTCAATTGAAGGCTTCGAATATTTTGGGAGATTCATAAATTTAATACGCAACTTTGTAAGTCTATTGCTGCTCACACACATCCTGTGATACACATTGAGCCGCCTCAATCAAGGGAATCGAGTGGTGCTTGGGTGTATGCTTCATATATTCCTAGTTGCCGTTGTTTCATACCCAAAATAATTTTTTGGAATTTTGCTTAAATTGAGCTAAATCATGTAAAAATATTGTCAGAAGTATGTTTTAGGTCAAACCAAACATAGGGTTTTTGTGGGTTTTATATCAAGGAAGATGCTTGCAAAATTCTGAAAAATTGAAAATTAGGGTTTCAAACACCTATTTTTAGGAAAACCATAAAAAATAGGACCTTTCCGGAATTCATTGAAAATGATTTTGATAGGATGAATTGACTTCATGATCACACTAGTCAAGTCAAAATCACCAAAAATTTAGTTTTACTCTGGTGGGTCTATTTCCATTTTATAGGAATAAAGTTAGGAGCTTTGCATCCATTAATGGCAGATTGGCCAGTACCAGGTGCTAAAAATTAAGATTCAAAAGATTCAACAAAGAAACCGTGGCAAAAATACTCCGAAAAGATGCTATCTCACGGAGGGGATTCTCAAAATCAGAAAATGCCAAAAATGACTAACTCTAGAAAAACCAACACCTTGCTACCAAGGAGGACAGCCAGTTACACTTGGGAAAAGCGCCCCTGCTGAAGAAAGGTGCCCTTGAACAAGAAGATCCTAATGTCACTTTCAAGAAGACTTGTCTTCAGATGATCTCTTCAATAGCAACTCAGCCTTGCAACGAACCTGTCAGCCAGCCTACAAGACATATAAAACAACAGCAACAGTTGATCGTCAGAGCATGCACAGTTAGTGGACAATCAATGCATAATAAAGCAAAGGCACCCCTGCTGGCCAAGGGCACCCTTGAATCTGAGGCACCTGATGAAGTTTCCAACCACTGTTGTATACATGGCATCTACTCAGCTGCCTCTCAACTTCACGATCAATCCAACTATGCATCCACAGGACCTGTCAAGAAATCAAAGGCAGAAATTAAGTAGAAAACACCTAACAGTGAAAGTTGAAGGAAGAATGCCAAGAAATTGGCTAAGTGTTGGTCAAAAGAGCCCCTGCTGAAGAAAGGCGCCCACCTTTTTGGGTAGTCAAATGCAGCTTATGAGCTTAGTTACCTCTAGGATGATCTTCTCCATTATGATCGATCTCAACAATGACACCATCAGTAAAGACAACAGAGTAATCTGACACCTAACAACAGAGATCAAACTAGGGCCGCTCTCGAAGGTTGACAACATGAAAATCATAAGTCAAAAATCCAAAGGCGCCCCTGGCAAGCTTTCGAAGAACCTAAACTGACTTTCAAGAGTTGAGATACCAGTCATCCTTTCCAGGACTGAGCTGGTTATCCACCCCACGTTTTGGCGAGATTGTCAAACTCACCAGTCAGTAGTAATCTCGAATCAAAACAAGGAGGGTCAAAAATGATGAAATTGAAGAATAGTCAAGAAATTGACTAAGTCTAAAGCCAAAAGCGCCTCTACTGAGGAAAGGCGCCCCTGATTGGAAGGCATCAGATTTAGTCTTTGAGCTTTTCAGCTCCCGGGCACATTTAATCAGGGTTGTTCCACCTCAGCAGTGAATCTATCGCGCATCAACTAAAGATCAACTGAACAACTGGGAGCAAGGATCAAACAAAGGCACTTCAGCATAAAAAATGATGAAAAAGTGTTCAAACTCAAGGACACCTAAAAAAAGTCAAAGAGTGATTTGTTGACTTGAGTTAAGAGATTTTGGAGGCAAAAGTGACCAAACATCCCACAATCACTGGAAATCAGCTTTTAAAACTCCAGGTCAGGCTAAATCAGGCTTCAATCATGAATTGGCGCCCATACTTGATGCATTTCAACTTGAATCAGTATAGAATCAAGCTACGCATCCCATTTCATTATTTTCTTTTGCAAGTTGAAGGCAAAAATAGCAAATTGCTCTCCAAGACGTCTTTTCAAGATCTGACAGAGGGTTTTAACCGTTCTTCGTTATTTTTCGAAGATCAGTGGCATAGAAAGATAAAATCTCAAAGGTTGCATCCAGAGGCAGATTTTTACAGAAGGGCAGCAAATAACTTCCAATATTCCTCATCTTCTTCCTCTCTTCTGTCTTAAAATTCTTGCATGTCACAGAAAACAACAGATAATCACAGATCTGACCAACTGGGTATGATCAGCACTACTTTTTCAACAAAACCCACATGTTAGATTTTTCCAAAAAAAGTAGCCCTGCTACCCTTATTTTTTAGGGTTTCCGAAAAAAGTCATAATTTTGAAAAACAAACAAACTGGTTTTGTTCAGCTTTAAAGCACGAGCAAAACCCGTGTGTTGGATTTTCCAGGAAAAATCATTTTCTAGTGCCTCGCTGCCTCTACCACCAAAGGGCTCTTGCATGTCATAGAAAAATCCATTTTTTTGAATTTATGATGATTTGGGTTTGTTTAGAAAACCATTCTTAACAAAACCCACGTCTCATAATTTTTCGTAAAGTTGCCCCAGTAAGGCTATTTTTAGTAGGTCCAGAAAAAGTTGTCTAAACAAGGTTGTGTGCACAGTTGATCTTTAAGTTTTTCATAATGTAGTTTTCCCAAGTACAATACAAGACCAAAACGGTCTTGTACCATGATTTCTTGAAAAACAATTGACACCAACTTGCATCAGAAGAACCCAGAGGTCAGTTCAGAAGATTTGGAGGGCATGAACCAGATCACGCTGCAAAATATCGAGCAATCCGGATTGCTTGAGGCTGCGTCAATGCACATCACATTACAGAGCGTGGAGTTTGTAATTGCTTGCATTGAGCATTACAACCCTACCACACGAGAAATCCGATCAATGGATGGGAGGGTGATTTGCAGCCTTAGACCAAAGGATGTCGAAAAATGTTTTGCTATTCCACCACGTCCGACAAATAAAGTCATATCTGTGAAAGAATGTGAAAGAGCATTCGAAGTGGTAAAGGATAAGTGTCAACTGAGAATGGTAGAAAAGTGGCTAAAAGTGAAAAAGACAAATGTACCCAAGAATGTTGGGTGAGGAGAATTCTGAGACGAGTATGCAGTGATGATTATTCTACTCAGTCGGGTTACTGGACAAGAGGAGGGGAACCAATTTCAGTCGTCAATGTACTACACCATTGCTAAGATTGTCAACGACAGAGAGCATTACGACTCGGCCACCCTCATCAATGACACACTCCATCAGCAAATGACCAGGTTCTTAGAGGCTCACAGGTTCCACATGTGCTCTTACCTTATACACCTGATCGCCTTCCAAGGCCAATTCAAAACATTGAACACTGTGGGAACCTTAGGTGTGCAGAAGGTCCACGAACATTTTCCACGACTTGAGTTTACTCAAGTAGAACGACATTTCAAACGGATAAATGATTTGTTCATTATGCACATTGTAAGGGACCTCGACCATGAACTGCATGTACCTATATCACCAACAGCCAAGGACGCAATGGTGGACTAAGTGGATTGGTTTATCCAATTCCCCACCTTCACCTATATACGCGTATATGGATACAACGATCATCCTGCCATGATGCCCCAGTACTCTTCAGATAGGGTAGTTTTCATGGAGTTCTTGCGACAGTTGGCCGAAGTTCATTCTCACCTGCACCTAAAGAAGAAGACAACTGCAAGCTTTCCTATCCAGATGGGACTCTACAGGTGTAAGACAATGGCTGACACCAAAATCATGTGCCAAAAGATGGTGAGACTCAATCTCAAATATCTCATTGAGAGGTGATTGTATGATCCAAGAGCCCTTTATGCAGAGCATCTTGAGCAGCACTCATCACACGACTCTTCCATGGAAGACTACTGGGTCAACTGTGTTGATGAGTCTGATGTACGAAGACAGAACTATAGCCGGTTTAGGCTCTCACAAATTGTTGATTTCATGTTAGAAGATGTTGAGGGCCTATCTGATGATGACGGGGAGGTTACTCTCCCCACATTCTTCGTGGATCAAGTAGACTCACAACCACTTGGAAAAGTGGATTGGTACGCCAAGGAGAACACATTTATAGAAGAAAGAACAAGTAGGGTTGTCAGACATAGTCAACTCTACTTGGACAACAAAAGGACGAGGAAGGTAGTAATTCCCCGCACAAAGCCGCCACCGATGCAATCTTCACTACCTTCCACATCCAGGAAGAAGCCCAGACAAAAGCAGTGGAGTAACCCTCCCAAAGGGATGCGAATGTCTGGGCACACATGGGGAAGAACACAAATTGCTGATACAAATCAGCAAGAAGTATATGTGGAGACAGCCACAAACATGCCTAAGATAGTCATGGAAACCGCTGCAGTTGAGCCAATGATCAAGACAGTCACAACCAAAATAGAGCCCATGAGGGAAGCAGTTGCAGCAGATACAAGACCTGCGATAGAGACAGAACCTCCTGCTTCACCACCATCGCAGCAGTCACAAGTACCCAATTACTTGGACTCTCCACCATGAGACATCACTGAAGCACAATCTCATTCATCAAACATTCAAAGGCCTAACATTACTCTTTCCAATGAGGCTAGACGAAATTCCATCTGGCTTGAGGGTCTCCTAGGAAGAGAGAGAGAAAGGCCATCCTACCAGCTTGACTTCACTAAGTTTGATCATGTCCCTGAAGACATGCCAGCAAAGAAATTGAAGAAGTGGGTTCATGTAGGGAGGAATGCAGATAATGAATTGGTCATAGAGACGGTTGCCCCACCTGAGGACAGAAATATACACCGGGTAGAGGTTGAGGACTTCACATTATCGAAGGTCAACTTCGGTAAGACCACTGTCAGGTGGAGGCAGATCTTCTTGGAATTGCCTCGGTGAGTGCTCAAGAAAGAATGGCTAAGGACGACCGAGACAAAGCAGCCTTAAAGGCTAAAAACCAACAATTGAGGATGTACATATCTAGCTTGATGCACGGCACTCCCAACTTCTCTGCTTTGCCACGAGAGTTGCTAGACCTCCCCGCGGAGCAAAACCGTCACCAACTGATTACATATGGAAAACACTTGAGAAATCAAGTGGAGGAATTTGTTGTCAGAGGACGGTGTATACTGGCAAAAATATACTAGTTGAGAGAGAGCACATGGACTCCGCGTAGAGATTCAACAATCAGAACTAAAGACAATAGAGAAGAGGCCAGGGGATGAAATCACAGTCACGGATTTGCAATTGGCGTACCAATCAGTTACCACTGTAGAGAACAAGCAACATTTCTTTGATTGGAAAGAACAGCTGGCATACAAGGTGAAAGACTATGATGCCAATTATGTGGAATTGATCGAGTACCGACATATTGTGGCAGATATTATCAAATTCACAAGAATGTTGTTAATATCCATCCCTTGCCTTTATCAACATGAGGGAGGTGCGCACATTGAGCTAGGCACAGTATAGAAACAATTCCAGGACATCGTTCGTAGCTCATTCTTCGATGATCCTGATGGTTGCAAGTTAGCTAAGGTTGCAGCCATGTCCACCAAGCTGGACGACGCAGCTGCCAAGTGCATAGAATATTAGCAACAGCTTGCAAATGGTGAAAAGATGCTCAAATGCCACATCATCGTCCTACAGAGCATTAATTACCCAGAAGCTGAAGAAGTCAACGAATGGGTAGAAAGCCTGTTGACCAGTGGAGTAGAGGTGTGAAGCATCCACCTAGGACGTCCTACCCTCCAGAATAGCATTAATGGTGACAAGATTTAACTTGATGCCTCAGTCCAAGTTAACTCCATGTCCCACTAATCTTGCATGTCAGATCCCACCAATTATGGATGTCTATTTCTAGATCTCCACTAATTGTGGATCTCTATTTTGGAGGAACATTTTGTAATTTAAGTTCACTTGTAGTTAGGTTTCAGTCAACTAAAGTAGATTTCTAGTTGACTTTTTGTATAGTTTCAATTAACTGAAGTAGATTTCCAATAAACTGCTTGCTCACCTACTTTTAGACAGGAATAATTCTTGCTGATTCGAAAGAACTAATTGTTCACTCAAGGAGATTTTAGGGTTGCCTACTCCTTTGAGTTTCTATAAATAAGAGCCTTGGGCTCATTATTTACTATAAAAAATTGTTGCGCCATTGTTGCCAACAAGTTTGAAAGTGCTTATTTGTTCACTCCTAGATAAAAGTTAATTGATTGATCGCAATTGTGTATGATTTCGTACCTTTGCTGTCCCAATCCTTGTAATTCGTTCAGAAAGCTTGAAGAAGGAAATCAAAAGGCACATGCAGTTTGATCTAAAGATTTGAGTTCTTCCAAACGTCTTGTGTTTATAGCTTATTGTTTCAATCTCCTCCTTGGACAGGGGTTCCTCCTCCTTGGATATTTTGATATTGATAGTTATCGTTTGATGTTATTTAATGAATTGTCTTTCAACCTACACTTTGGACAAGTGTCGTCACCTCCTCGAGAATCCAGTTAGCCAAGTCATTGCACCTTGTTGTTTCTAGTGAGTTGTTTCCCAACCTATACCTCGGATAGGGGATCCTCCTCCTTGGAAAGTCTTAGATCCAACTTATCATAAAGAGTGTGTGCTTGCATAAAACCTTATCCCAACATATATCCAAGAGTTCAAAGCCTCGACCATATTCTAAGGAGACGGTGGATTCAAGTGATCCAACTAATCCATTTCGCTCCTATGCCCTCATGCATTGTTTATCTTGAGGAGATAGGATAGTTTAGAAGCTAGTTTAGTCGTAGTTAAGATCTGCAGAAACCAGAGAAAACCTTAGCTACGGCATATTGTGTTTATGCACCCTTGTGTCCTACCGCTGAGTAAAAAAAATAGGAACCTTAGTTTACTGTACTCTTTTTTACGTATAACATCAGCAAAGAGAGATCTTCCTCTCTATAATTCGAAGAGAGGTACTATAACACTTGCAATAGCTGTATGTTTCCAATAAGCACTCCAGAGGTGCTAATTGAAACGCCAACACCCTAGAAATTATTCAGAAATATATATTTGAAAGGAGTCGTTGTATAGACTTATCATGGGTTTATGAAGTCTTTGAAAATGAAATTGCATGCCTTTTAGAAAAAAAGAGTGAGAATATATGAGCATATACAACAATCGCAGCTTCCAAAAGAAATAAAATAGAACTTTGAATGAGTTTTGAAGAAATCACAAAGCAAAGAGTGATGTGGAGCTCAGAAACTAGCCATTGGTCAAAGGGAAATCGGGTGCTTCTAGAGTGCTTGTTTCTTCATCAAGCAGCAAATAAGACAGTTAGTGGTCAGCAAGGGGAGTCAACAGTGGTAAGGCAGAAGGAAACAGACGCACTCCTCTTGAAGTCGCATTTTTTAATATGTGCGTTGTTCGCCACATGTAAAGGTAGCCGCCCTAGTAAAAGGCATCAAAAAGGAGGGGGAGTGATATCAAGCTTCATGTGATGAAATCACAGAGTCTTCTTGTATCATAAAGCATTGAATTCATTTTTGAGAGCACTAATTCATACGAAAGATTGTTACTTCTTAAGGAGTAACGTATTCCTCTTGAAGAGTTCAAAGGAAGTCATTATTGATCACGATTCTGAAAATTGTGGGAATAAGGCAATACCATTGGGAGGCAAGTAAAACATTCGAAAGGCATTACAATCCTCTCCAAGTCGGGTCCTGTCTGCTAGGTTACTTGTTTGGCGCTAGTTATGTGCCGCTGCTTCTCATAATAATAGCTTGCAAGATCAATACCATTCCTTTGATTAACGCTGGCATTGATTGTTGTTGAGTGGAAGCCTACGTGGACCTTTAAAAGGTCAAAGGGAGAATTAAATTTTTAAAGTCGTCTTCCTAAATGTGCCATCGTACCATCCTCAAAGAGAATCGCATGGTCAAAGCAGATCTATGAGCATTCTTGGAACAAACCGTCACCCCTCAAAAGAAAAAAAGAAGACAAACTTTGAACAGCTAACATGGGGAAGAAAGTCAAAACTTGAAGGTTATTATTCTTTTGAAGGACCCAATAATATTTTTGATGGAGTTGTGAATCTCATGCATCGTGGGAGGTGCAAATTGAAGGCAGAGTCAAAGATATCAGCTGATGACTATAATATTCCAGGTCCCTGCACAAATTTGAAGAAGCGTTGAGAGTCAATGGTAATAAAAGTTTATTTTGTTTGTAGCAGGAGAGTATCAGCTTGTGATTCCATCTGAAGAGGATTGATTATTCCTGAGATTAAACTCAGACCTTGGAGCTTAGCTGCAAGTCGGTAATTAAAGTCTATTAGCCAAGTCAAAATTTCTATGTGCTGCAGTCAAAAGTAATATCGAAGGTTATTATTATTTGGTAAACTTTGATAATTGGAATTAAGGAAATAAACTTATTAATGTAACAAGCTTTTAAATATATCTGATATGTAATGCACATCTGAACATATAATGATATTGATTTGAAGAAACTGTGGATCTTTAGTTACAAATAGTTGCTTTATACTCTGCATATTCAAAGATTAACCATTGTAGATCAAACCAACAAATTAGTTTGACAAATAACATTGTCAAACTAGAGAAGAAAACGAGAAAAAATATCGCTTATCTGATAGGGGATATTTCAGTGATTGGAAAATATCGCTTTCATGAGTGGGAAGAAACAAGTGTACAACAAAGGTACAGACAATGGAAAGATGAACACTTCTGGTAAGTCTATTTCCGAGTTGATAGAAGGACTCTCTGAACTTATGAAGAACCCTAGCATCAAGGGGTACTTTATGACAGTGGTAAGATCCAAACATAAGAGGGAGATTGAAAATAAAATATTGGAACCAAAAACCAATGATGATGAAGCTGAAAATTCTAAAGCAGCTGTAGAGGAAGAGTAATTGAGTCCTCTTGAAGAAGATAACATAGAGCCTCTTGTGAAGGAGAGCTAGATCAAGTGGATGATTGGCTTAAGCCAAATGTTGAAAGTAACTTTCAGGTTTTTGATAATCCTTTCTTTGAGTTGGAAGCAAAGAAACCTTATGATAACCCACTTTACGAGGTGGAGTTCCAAAATGTGCATGAGGAAGATGCCCCACTTAATTTGAATGATGGTTTGGAGCATGTTGAAACTGTCAAATCAGCAACTATTGATGAACCTTTTAATCATTCAAATGATGTTAATACAGCCTATGAGCAGAGTGTTTCAATTCATTAAACATACAAGTTTGATTTACAAAAAAGCTTTGTTGGGGATTATGCACTTGAGCAAAATGTTTGGTTTGAGCTTGCTGCAATTTTCAAATCAACAATTGAAAGTAAGCAATTTGAATGTCTTCTGGATTATAACCGAATGCCTGAAGGAAATCAAGAGTGCATAGGATTGATGCGTTATACTATGTCATCACAAAGTTGTTTCCATCAAAGGAAGCATCATAAGAAAGGTGAAGGAATCCATGCATGGTTACACATAGAAGTATGGGATCCGGGAGCTCTATTAAGCTATTGGGAATCAAGAACAAAGGGCTGTCCTCCACACAAGAATCATAGTTTGCAAGTTAGGACAGCAGCTGTTCAGGAGTTTGGAGGGAAGTTGCATCATCTCCTCGGCATGGGAGAATGGCATTGGGATGATACTCTATCATCCTATGACCTTGGCACAATCATTTGCATCCCCATAGATCAACCTTACAATCTTGAGGGTGCTGATCTATCTTATATCAGCAACTTAAGAGGAGTTGTGACACCTTTGTCAAAACCCTTGAGGGATACTCACATCCACAAGAGTTTTTGCATAGGTTGGAATGGGATGTTGTGATGCTAGCACTTTAAATTGCTTCCATCTTCTCATATTTGATGGATGTAAGGGTTTGGTGTGTTGGGATCCAAGAGGTAATAGGCTTGACACATTAGTTTGATTGGATGGTTGGTATGAGGTGTTTCCTTTTGTGGATGAAGGGGACAAATCTTACAAGTGTTCTGAGTTGCTTCTACAGGATATGCATACTGTTGAGATACAAAAAATAGGAGCATTTTTCGAGCAGCTTGGCACTCCAAGTACAGTTAGCATGGTGCAACAGGAGCCATTAGAAGATAGGAAGGGACAAATTCCAAATTTGTCCATGGGATCCAGGTGGAGTGCAACCGTGGAGGCGTATGGTACCTGGAGGTTATTATAGTGTGTTGCTTCACCAACTTCAACTTGGTGAAGAATATATCAGAGTCGCGCAGCAGAGGTCAACAAGTGATGGGTATGGCAGGCTTCCAGTTGGGTTGCAAACTTTGGGATCTTCTATGCTTGGTAGTATGCTTCTTCCGCAAATAGTGATTGACAGGGCTGCCGAGTTCGGTTCTATCTTTCTCCAGTGGTTGCAGTGGAGCTTGGGTAGAGCTTTGTGTCGATTGGTTTGGGATCCCGACATTCAGGATGGGCCTGGTAGTTCAGGTGAGGATTGCTTGGGGACAAGCAATCTTGGGGATAGTGGACTGTAATGTCCCCTTTTCTCTAGGATCTGTATCCTTGCAGTGGTTAGCCTATTATCTGGCTCCCATAGGCTAACGGGATGTTCAAGGGACTCTTTTGAGGGTGTTCAGTGGTTCCTCAGTTGGGTTTTCAGAGGTTTATCTCAGTTTTCTCTTGGTCGGTGACTCAGTGATTTGGTGGTGGACCTTCTCGAGGTCGTTCTGGTTGATTTCTCCACACTTACTATTTATAGTAAGTCACTTGGTCATATCACCTATACTTACTATTTATAGTAAGTCTTATCTGGATCAGTCATCATCAGGCCTACATCCAAAAAATATGATCAGATCACTATTTGAGCTAGTGTTGGGTAATTTATTGAGGATTAATGGTTTATTATATTATTAATGTTATTCGACTTTAATAATATTAATATTTAATGATGACTTATTAAAAGGTGATACAAGGAGGTTCAATGGAAATTAATAAAGTATTATAGCAATGATGCTTTATTAATTTATTATTTTGAAAAGGCCAAATGCATCAAAAGCAAATATTTATTTTATTTAATTATTTGGCCAAGTGGGGATTTGGAGTATAAAAGCAAAAAGCAATTGTTTTTTCATTATCTTGATCATTTTATAAAAACTTCTGCAAATTGGAGAGTTGAGCAATAGGGTTTGCTGGTTGAAGATTCAAGCTTTTTGAGGGTGAAACCCTCTGAGAGGACAATGTCTATAAGTGTGGAAGATCACCCAAGTGCATTCTGAGAGATTGTCTCATATAGAGATTATTACAGAGCTTCATATGTTTTTTGGAGTATCATTCAGGGGTTTCCAGAGTTTCCAAATCTGCAATTTTTGTTGTTGATTCCGAGAATGGATTTTATGTATTTCTTGAAGCATTAGCAAATCCTAGTTATTTATTTCTTGCAACTGTTTGGAAATTGGTTTATTGCAAATATCTATGTTTTGTATTTCCTAGTTAAAACCCTAGATCAAAGGGGGTTACTACAATGCATGCTTTATCCATGTTTTCATATGAATATTTAAAATTTCCCTATATATTTTAAATTTTCCCTATATTTTATATAGTTGTCCCCTTTGTCATCCCCTAGCCATCCCCAAAATTGGCTTCAAAAATTGGGGACTTGGGGACGCCTCCCGTCATCCCTTGCTGTCCTCGTCTCAATAACTCAGGGTAACACTAATATTTATTAAATATTAATAATTAATGTTGACTCATTTTTAAATATATTAATATAAATACGAAATATTATGAATATTAATATAAGTTATAATTAATATTAATATTAATATTAATAAATATTATATTTATATAATATTATTTTTATATTATATATGCGTATATAAAGATTATGTATACATATATATACAATCATATGAACATATTTTTAGTTTTTATTTATATTTATATAAATGGATATTGGATATATTTTTTATTTTACTATATTTATTTATTATTTATTAAAGAAAAGCCTTATATATGTAATTTTTATATGCTTTTGTATGGGTGAATCCAAAATGAACCCAACCCCAAAAAAATTTCGATCGAACCAACAAACTCGTACCCAAACCAATAACTTAAGATTAACCTAAATGTTTGAGAGAATTTAAAATACTTAATTCAAAGAGGTTTCCTAAGAAGCAAGAGGAATATTTTTAAACCATAGTTTCCAAACCTGGACTTGGCAAACCAAAAATTTCCAGCTTGGCAACTTAAAAAAAATTTAAAAACATAAAGTTTATGCAAAATGTATCAAATGAGTTTGGCATGGGTTTGGGGGGCAATGCCCCCAATGAGGATGAGAGGCAACAACTCTCGTAGGGGTCTAGGGGTAGTGCCCCTAGTGGGGTTGAGAAGCAACATCCCTTGTTGGGGCTTGGGGATAGTGCCCTGAAGTGGTCAAGAGGCAACACCCCTTGCAAGGTCCATGAGCAACGACCTTGGCAGGTGGAGACCTTGCAACCAAGCCCAAATTAAGACCTTTAAAACCATATAGACCTTCATGGTGCATGTCATTTTGTAATGTCCCTTTTTGAATCCATTTCAATGTTCTTGGCAAGTTCCAAAATTCTTGGAGAACACCAACTTATTCAAAAAGGAATTTTGGCAATGGCAAATGTGTAATGTTCTACCCCAAAAAATTTTAATTTTCTGAACGTAACTTCAAGGATGTTCTCACTTAACAGATTGATTATATACAAGGAGTGTTTTCTGAATTTTTTGTTTGATATGTAGACAGTTTGACATGCACTCATGTAATATTCATATCATATTAACATTTAGAAATAGAATAGGAAAATAACTGCAACACTAATTAAAGAATACAACAGCAGTTTTAATCATTATTTGTTCTCCAATGACAGCATACGAAAATAATAATGCACATTTCCTAACCTCATTCCAACCCAAGCATATCCTTGAGGAGATATGAATCGCTGCCCGCAAATCCAATCTAAAGTTTTCATGTACAGAATGTTCCTACTGTATAACCATGAATTTCTTCAGCATCCCACTCGCCATCTCTATCATGACCCGACCCCAAACTATTGAACACTTTGCGAATTTCTGCCCAGCCAAGGATATTAACAACAGTCAGCAATATTCCTTCACAACACCGTCTGCCCGACTTCTTAACCACACACAAATTCTAGAAAAATATTAAAATGCAAATTGTAACCCCTCATGTCTAGCTACAAGAGGAGATGGGTTGTCCAAAAAGAATGGTAGTTTCCACAACCTTATCTTTATCATTACCCTGACATCCCAATAAAGTTTGGTCATCCAATAAATATTCTTATTTGAATGTAGGCAATGACTCTGAGCACATTTATATAAGAAAACTTAAATGTTGAACGACTATTGAAACAAGTAAGCGGCAGTCTCCTATGATATCTGACTTCCCAAACTCCTTAAACTTGCTACGATTTCCTTCAAGTGTGACAACTGATGAGAAAGGTATCGGCATTCCAAAGGATAAATTTCGAACCTTTTTTAATCTTCAACTCGTGACCCCCACATCCTATTATCTTCCTTTTAAATGATGCATTTCATTATGTTGAATGTTGGCCAACTAAAACTTTCAACAAAGGCATTGTTGCTTACTTTAAACTCTCCAATGAAATGCTACGGTGAAACTAGAGGGGGTGAATAAGTGCACTCCTACAATAGTATAAAGAAAGAATATTGACTACAAACTATCTACATCGCCAAATTCAAACACACGATCCCTTTGAATAGCTGAAATAAATTCAAGAAAGTGATATCGCAGCCTATAAATATATATATTAAAATCTCCTTTCTGTTAACTCTGAAAATGATAAATAGTTCTCTTCCAGTCCATTTGCATAAGTCTATTAATTTTGTCTTTCCTAGCAAGACTTCACAAAATTTAGAGAATAAATCCTTCTATCCAATTCATAAACAAACCAAAATCCCATGCATTGCTGAGTGAAACCACTTGCAATCAGCCAGGAAAGATCTTCCACTTCCGCAACCGGTGTCCTCTGTGAAGGTTTTCATCCTCACAAAACCTTTAGATGAACACAGTTCAACCAGCATCCTCTTCTCCAAAAATTTCCAGCATACTGAAAATTGTGCCCAAAAATTACTTTTCTTTTTCCAACCATAACTCCCACACCCTTTCTTGAAATTCTCCATTTTTATTTTTTTTTTTAATTCTTATGTCTCCCTTTCTGACCCCCACAATTAAAAATATAACTTCACCTTTTTTAGAACACCTTATGTCTGATTTTTTTATAATGCTATATTTAATTTAACTTAAAAACATTAGCATTTAATTAAAATAATATTAATTTGACTACGCCTAGAGAGGGGACACTACACAATGAGTTTAGGAGGAGTCCAATGGTTCTTTTTGGATGTAGTTTCGACATTTTGGAAGCATTCCACAATCTTGGAGATTCTGAGTTCATCATTGGAGGCTCCAACTTTTCCAAAGACCTTGGAATGTGTGAATAAAAGTAATTAAATAGATAATTTAAGTTGTCTTAAGGTGATTTTATTTTAAAAAGGCAATTTATGTTTATTTATTTATTTATTTTAAAGGGTGGCCTACATCATAAAGTATTTCTAAAAGAGGGCTAAAAACTGTTAGCACCAGGCATGGGGTACAAATGACTTACAAGGTTATTATTTAAAAGGTGACATTGAAATGGGGAACTAAATGTGATATTTAATTAAGAGTTTTCAAAATGTCACTTTATTTTATCATTAAGGAAAAAACCCACTTTTTTGGAAAAAGCAACAAAAAAAGTAAAAGGTATTTTTTTGAAAAAGCAGAAAACGTTTTCGAAAAAAGTAATGAAAAGGCAAAAAATGGTTTTTCAAAAAAACAGCAAAAAAACTATAAAAGGAGGTTGGGTATTGACAAGAAAGGTTAGACTGAATATTGCATTTGCTATTTTCTCTAAGTGAGAATATGAGGAGTTCTCATATTTCTTGAGGACGGAAACCGTCTAGGAATACCAGTTTCGATTACGAAAACCCTCCTAGCTAGAAAGACTGATTTCATCCAAAATTCACCCGTGTGCTGAAAATATTGGGTGTTGGGGACAAAAACCCTCAACATCCATTGGATTTCAATTTCATATAGAATTTTCCTTGGTGCTGAAAGAGAAGACATTCTAGTTTGTGCTGCAAGATTTAAGAAGTTTGTGGGCTTGTGAAGTGATTGCAGGAGGTTTCTTCTTGAAACCAAGCAAAATTAAGGTGACCTTTGGTGATTTCGAAAAGTTTTATGATAGTTGTACTTGTTGTACCAGCAGCAATAAGTTCAGTTTCAAACCTACAAGGTGACTGATTTTTCATTATGTTTGATGTTCATTGTGTTCATGGTGCTTTGGGTCCAGTTTTGGTGTGTTTTGGAGTAGTTCTCAGTTTATGCATGTTGAGTAGTGGTGTTGGGCATACTCTTTGCCAGATTTCAGAGTGTTATCAGTGCTGGTCAGACCTGTTATTTAGTGTTTACCAGTCACAGAGGGAGTTCACAGCATTGTATTTAAGTTTGGTATACATTTATGCAACCTACATCAGTTGTGTTTCAGTTTGGGGTGTGTTTCCTTCATTTTGGGGTTGCTGCATCAGCATACAAAGTAGTTTGCAGCGTGTTGTCAGAGTGCATAAGACCTATTTGATAGTGTGACAATAGTTACAGAGTGATATCAGACATACATCAGCCTCTTGTATCAATTACTAGAGGTATTCTTCATGTTGGGTACTTGAATATATTGTTTATCAATGTAATTTGGTCTCATCTTTTGTAATCAGAACTTTGTATCAATCTATAACAGCAGTTTACTCCCCCAAATGTTAATTTGTAATGCATTTTATATATATCTTGTGAACCCCGGATGGTAGTACCATCGGAGTCCATCATTTGAATTGGATAGTTCACAACCAACAGTTATAGCATTTTCATTCAGCTCATTTGGCATGAACAAGTTGGTGTTATCGACCATTTCAATTTGAGTCAAGCTTAGAAATTCTACTAGTGGCTTGCATTGCATACACACAGTCTGCTGAAGAGGTGTTGATAGGCTGGCTTTACCGCCTGCATGTCATTTTACGAAGTCCGTCGAAGAGAGCTTTATAAGGTTGGCTTTGCCACCTGCATATTCTGGTCCACTTAGCGCCTACATATTCTGATCTTCTTGTCACCATATCATTATGAATCATTATAATTGCATTCATCTAGATTAGTTGTGTGGTTGGAGGCATAGTACGCTCTCACCTTGCCAACTCCGGGATCTAGGTGATCAGAAAATGTTGAAGACAATGCATTGCATCTTTATTGCAAAACAAAATAACTAGGGTGGGTTGTTACACATTTTCATAAATTTTTAAAAGGCAAAACAATGTGAATTTTCACTACAATTCGCTCGAGAATATTTAAATACTACAAAATCATGGTTTTTCAATGTTTATGCCACATTTTTGTTACTTTTTTTTTCATGTAGGGCTACCTTCTCAACTTTCAATGAGTTTTTTGCACAAACTTAACAAGTAGTCACATGAGTTCAAGCAGAAAATTGGCTGACAACTCTACAAAAATATTTGGCAAGTTTACTCTGCAAAAACTCAGGGCTTCAAAAAAATTGTGAGTACTTGACAAGTAGTTAAACAATGGTCTAGATATTACATATGTTTTGACCTAGGGAAAAATGATAGAACTACTCTCTTGAAAAATATATTTGAATTTCTTCTATGTTTCTTTCACTTCTAGAATGTTAAATAATAGTTCTTGCATTAAAAGGACCACTACTTATATTGAATTTTTCCAAGAACAAATGATAAAACCGCATTATGTTTGACAAAGTATAACACAATATAATATTAAGAAAAATATTGGTCTAAAGATTACGAAGCTCATCTCCTCATATAGCATTGAGAGATGTAACCAATTATAACTTAATAACAAACTTTTATAACACACCACTAAGTCACTAGGTTGACTTTATTAAAAAAGGTATGCCTTATATTCAAACAGCCCCTCTAAAGGCTTACAATACTAAAAACACAAACATACTAATTAAAAACAAAACACTATCATAAATAAAATAAAACCACATGTTCTTCAAAAGCTTCTCTTTGAAAACAATTCTTAGACCAAGTAGAACTCCATCAAGCTACCTTGTAACTCTCTTTTAACATGTGGTTCCTAAGCTGAATTCCCAAGTATTTATATTCCACCTCCTCAAACTTCCAAATTACAAATGTCCCAAATTACTGGACAACTATCCATGTTGAGCTACATCCACAATGCTCCATCAAGTTGTCCCATGACCCTCATAAGGGTATAATTCCCGAGCAAACTCCAAAATATCTAGGAAGCCATCCATGTTGAGTTTCATCTACAATAGATCCCCTCCTACCATCAAAGTGTGGACTTTTTAATATATGAATTCTTCATCAACAAACTATTCACCACTATCAAGTGTAGCAGAAATCGCATTGAGAGTGCAAGAAATGCTAGATATATGTGTGGCCAGATTCAAAAACATGAAATTTGATGCCAAATTCAACTAATAATGCACCGAATACAATAAAGTGGCCCAACGAATAACTAACCTTATAGTTAGAACCAAAAATGTCTTCTCCCAAGTTTTGAAAATCTCACCAATATGTGATATCCAATACTTTAGTTTTGTTTAAGAAATAGCTAAATCCCCCTTATAAAATTCCTTATAAACTATATGGTTGCAAAAATGAGCATTAAACTTCTTACCACAAAATCATAATCGCTCCACTACACTTTTAACCATCCACAAATTTGAACTAATATCTCTTGGCTAGAACTAATATTTAGAGAGAAAGTCATTAATCTCACCTATGCCTCTCGTGCTCTTTTCAACACAGCAATAGGTTCATTCTAAAGTGCAGACCACATTCCATTTAATGTAATTTGAATGTTGTTCTAACTTTGTGCAAGGATGAATCAAACAATTGAAAGCCATTTTCACTCCCAGCCAGTCATCAACCAAAAATATAGAAGTTCAAAAGTGTTGTACACATCTGTAATATTTTATAGCACCGTACACAACAACAATTTTTTATTTTTTTAAATTTGTATAGTTTTTTTGCCTCAATTTTACTCTGGCTTTTAAAGAGAACAAAGAAAATAATTCTGAAGATTTTGACACCACACAATAAACACTATTATTTATCACTAGATTTCTTAAACCAACACATCGCTAATGTTCCATGCACTAGAGTGAATGCACTTCGAGTGGGAATACATAGCATAAAGAGGTGTGCTATTTCAAGGCCTCTGCAATGCTCTCAGGCTCTACATGGGAACAATAAAATACCTCCCAAAATTATACATGCATTGCCATTTTACAAACAAGAACCACAAATTGTTTCATTACTATATTGAATTTTTCTAGGAACAAATGATAAAATTACATCATGTTTGATAGAGAATAACACAATATAATATTAAGACAAATGGATTTGATAATTACAAAGCGCTTTATCTCCTCATATAGCATTTAAGAGATGTAATCGATTATAACTTAATTACTGACTTTTATAACACGCTGCTATGTCACTAGGGTGACTTTATTACAAAAGGTAAGCCTAATATTCTAACAGTTTACTAGTCATATCAGCAAAATTTCCTGCCTACCAGGGTTCCAATCCAACTATGGTCATGCCAGCCAAACGACACATGATAAACAAAAGGGTGTCAAGTGCAAGTCCCAAATCCAGATTTAGCTTCTAAACTAGAAGGAATTCCAATTCGGCATTGCAGCCCCTCAAGGAACATTTTTCAAGAAACTTCCTAATTAGATATGCAATTTGTAAGTGTATTTCTGCCCTAGGGAAACTTTCTATAGAATCTTAGAATAAAGTCCCAAAATATTGTGTCAAATGTTCTCTAAACATATTAACATTTCAACTTGTCTTCTGTGAGACAACACAAAACAAAACAATGTGCAATGATAAACATCTTTTCAAATTTGAAGGGAAGCTCCCTACGAACTAACTAAACCTTAATGCTAAGCTAATAGGAACTAACTAAACCTTAATGCTAAGCTAATAGGAACTAACTAAACCTTAATGCTAAGCTAAACTAACCCTAGACACCAAAGTTTAGACAAGATTTATAGATATCAATACTACAGAATATCTTCTTGGGGGCTTTTTCTTAATGAAATGACTACTTGCCTATTTTTTGTGTCAAATACAATTCCTAGACTATTAACAGTCATATCTTGCAAACGAGATTTTACAAATATAAAGAATGAAGCATCTAATATAAACACAACATCAATACTTTCGTACTAGCTAAACACAAAGATCAGCATTTCAATGAACACAATAATTGGAAAAAAAAACACATAGATGACACTTGATTCCAAGAATTAAATAGTTAAGTTGCATACAAAGCCACAAACGAAGCAGACATATAGCCTCAATCAAAGCTTGATTGTAAAATCTACTTTCAATTCAATTAATGGAATTACAAACATAGTGTATCAGCTTGAATAACAATTTTACCAGCATAAGCATAGTGGCCATCATTCTCCTCTTTTATGTCATGCTCAAAGCACTTGTTTATAGGTTATAAAGAACATAGTGTTTAGGGATTTAAAATAATAATTAATTATCCCAACCATAGTTGGAAAACTCGCCAATTGCAAGTACTCGGCAAGCCCGAAAAACTCAGCTCGGAAAAAACTCGGCGAAAACTCGGCAACTTAAAAAATTGCATAAACTTCATTAAAAATGCATTTTTTTTGCAAAATTCAATGATAAGATGCATCCAATGAGGCAATAAATGAGTACATAGAACTTCAAGTTGAGTCTAGTTGTATTTGATTGATTTGAAAGCAAATTGGGTACAAAATGTCATCCTCATGTGGAATGTGTTGATACTAATAGTCTGAAACAAAATGAAAATAGCAAATTGTTTTTGTAAAACTGAAAGTAAATACTATATTAATATATTTTACAAATTTATATCTTCCTCTTCCTATGTCTAGTGAAAACTAGGGGAGAGGTAGAACTAAACGATATTATAGATGAAGACTTGTACGCAAACTTGGAAACTTGGACATGGAGAGTATCTAGAAAACCAAATGGATTCAATCTGAGTTTGAGGGCAATGCCCCTAATGGAGTCAAGGGGCAGCACCCCTCATGGGGGTATAGGGGCAATTCCCCCAATGGGGTTGAGGGGCAACGCCCCTTGTGGGGATCTGGGGGCAACGCCCCTAGCGGGGTCGAGAGGCAGCACCCCTTGTGGGGGTCGGGGGCAACGCTCCCAATGGGGTCAAGGGGCAACACCCCCAACAAAGTCGAGGGGCAGCGCCCCTCACAGGGTCCCGGGGCAGTGCCTTGGGCGCGCTCCCTGTCGCGATACAGGGCGAGGTCGAGGGGCGGAGCCCCCGCCACCAAGCCCAAATTAAGACCTCCAAAACCACACAAACCTTCATGGGAGAGTATTTTTGCTAAGGAAGAGCAATTGGTGTTGGCAAAAAATGAACCGAAATTGCCTTTATTCCAACCGCAGGGCTCTTTTTGCTGAGCAGCCGAGTTTTTGCAAATAAACGAGTTTTTCGGCGAGTTTTTGGGAAAAGTACGGGCGAGTGTTTTTGGCGAGTAAAACCCGTAAAAACTCGTTTTCAAAAAAACTCGCGAGTTTTTGGCAAGTGGTTCAACTATGATCCCAACATCCATATTTTAAACTGAAAATGCTTAAAGCTGCAAAAAATTTGGAAAGAAAGGAGCTTTAAAAGAAAACCAAACTAAACGATTAATCAAAATAAAAAAACCTAAAAATAAGCCTTCAGCACTTACCTAAAAATAGATCACAACCAAAATAGCAATCGCCAAAAATAGCTATTGCTAAAAATAGCAATCTAGCACATTAATATCCTCCAAGATTCTAGTATGGCTCCTCACTCTGAAACTTGACGAATACTCAAAGAATTCTTGAAACCCTAACTACCATGAATCTATTACAACTCCATCAATTTCACGGCTAATTCTCTTCTTGCATGCACTAAAAATTATTCACTAGCACCATCTTTGGCTCAATTACATGCTCATGCAGCTCCATCTCTTGAAAAGATCTTCTTGCATTGTCCAAGGGCTCTTTGGATGATGAAAACGATGAATAGAATCTTTGGAAGAAAGAAAAAGTCAACATTTATCCATAGTTCCACGGAGTTTTCTAACGGGGGGACATGGGGACGTGGGGATGGGTTTCGGGAACTGGGGGGCTAAGGGCCTAATTTTGGGGATGGTGGGGGGATGATGGCAAGGTGGCAGCAGGGTGCTGAAATACATATAGTACTTCGAAACAGCAGAAAAAAGGCTTAAATGCGGCAATCTTCTTGTACGATTCAGCTGAAAAACCTTCATGGGACAGCAACTAAACAAAGGCAACCTTCAACACTACTAGAACTTCAATGGTGAACTACATTAGCACCAAAATCTGCATAAGCTTTATGAGTTTTGTGCTTAATGTTTTAAAGCTGGCCGATTTCAAATTGTTGGTTGTGAAATATCCATATAGAACGACTTCAAGATACAAACAATGATTTATAACCTTCGAGAAAATATTGACAACTTTAAGTCATGTAAATACATAAAAATTGCTACAATAAAGACCAAATCAGCATTTATTCTACCCTTACACAACTAAGTCAGCCCTCTTAAAGGAAAACTTGTTTTTTTAATTTGAAAAGTTTGTAGGGGTGTAACAATTGGCATTGGCTAGGGACCATGGCATATAATGCAGCATAAGAGAACCACCGAATATCTAGTTTAAAACATCAATGTCTATCCATTGAGAAAGAGGGTCATGTCTATACCTAACACCTAAACAAGATCAACCTACCCTAAACACAAAAACAACAATGAAAGCAAACACATTACAAAAATGGGAACCATATTATGATAGAGACATACACAAGAAATACATCACCTACCAACAAACAAACAATAGGAAGCAAATTGGCTAGACAAAACCATTTACAAGCTTGGCAAAGTAGCAACCATTCCATTTGTGCTTGGTATCCAAAAATGTATCATGCATCCTTGAAGCCTTTGTAAAATATTTGTCACGTTCCAAGGTTCAAAATGATATAAACACATTACAAAAATGGGAATATGATAGAGACATACACAAGAAATACATCACCTACCAACAAACAAACAATAGGAAGCAAATTGGCTAGACAAAACCATTTACAAGCTTGGCAAAGTAGCAACCATTCCATTTGTGCTTGGTATCCAAAAATGTATCATGCATCCTTGAAGCCTTTGTAAAATATTCGTCACGTTCCAAGGTTCAAAATGATATAAACAATCATGTAGGTAAAATTCAAGCATCATCGATGTTCTGCGATTCAAGAAAATCTTCTTCATTGTTGAAATTTATCTCCATCTGTTGGAGATATTTTGCTTCCTTTAAATGTATCTTGGAAAGTCTCATACTTGTAACACATCTTAGGGAATGATGACTACCTCATATTTTATTTGATCATCTTCACAAGTCACTTTGGCATACTGAACCATAAAATCAAATGAAACATAATTCTCTAGAAGAAGATGGAGTGGTTGAAGAAAGATCTCAATCTCTTGCCTTTAAATCTCCAAGAGGAAAATTGATGTTGGCTGTGAGCCTTGTATGGGCAGCATTTCCTTAGATTTATCATGACAAACTATTTCAAAGAATTCATCAAGCAAAGGAAGAAAATAGTAAGATTGATCATCTTTTATTGCACAACTACTGTCTTTAACTATGCTATTTATCTTTTTCCTTAGTACCTTGCAGTTTTTAATAGATGCAGAATATCTAATTTATGTTATTGAACCAGTGTTCCACGGGGTTTTGGGGACGGGAACGGGGGGACGGCAAGGGACGCATTTCCGAGACGTGGGGACGGGGGGCCTAAGTTTGGGGACGGCAGGGGGACGGCGGCGAGGGGGCGGTAGGGTGTTGAAATACATATAGTACTTGAAAAAAAAGTTATAAAAAGATGTATAAGTATAAGAATTATACATCTTGGAGACAACTAGGAGTCCCCTAGACGTCTTGAGGACACCCCAACGTCCTCAAAGTCCTAGCAGCATCTTAGAGACAGCGACACTGGTGGTGGGATGGTGGCGCTGGTGGTGGCCTGGTGGGGGGACATCTCCCCCAAGTCCCCAAGTCTCCGAGACGTCCCCCTCTAGGAAACGCGGGGTTTTTTGGGGGGGACGCGTCCCCGTGGAACACTGTGTTATTCATATTTTCATTCAATAAAATTGGTGCAATAAGCGTAGTGCGGAATAATACAATAAAACAAGACTAAATTAAAATCATACCTTCAACATTATGTGATGTCACGCACTGAGTTGTATCCTGTATTTAGCAATATGAAAAGAATCATATGTATAAAACTCACTAACATTAAGAATCCAAGATATGGATCTAGATTTCACATTAACATTAGAAAACCTATTACCTGTAAATATCAAACTTAGAAATCAAAGTTCAAATTTTGCTCACTGGTTATTCAAAAAGTAAATAGCCTATGTACAAAAATCATGCAATGGAAATAGGTAAAATGGGCAAACATGAACAGACTGACTAACTCAAGTAATGTTCAGTGGATAAAGTAGCTAAATCCATCTTAATGGAATTCAATAACACCAACAGAAATATGAGGGACCTACATACGGTCTATACCATAATTGCAAATATCTAAGAGATGCAATCTAAGATTATGAAATTGAGAACGAATGAATTTGACAAAGCACAAATTTACCATTAAAGTTTTAGCATGCCTATTAAAGAAGGTTTCTTTCACAACAATCTCAAACATTTATGTTACATCAGTACAAGCTACCGTGTAGTGGAAGTGATCTGGAACATATAAGGATATGTCATATAGTTATGAGTTACATGTAATATTATCTTGTAAGAGTTAAATTGCTAAACTTATATGTACCTTTCATTCATCATGTAATCAAAATCACCAAATATACCCTTCACCTCTCTAATGTGCACATCCTTGCAGATACAACTATGATACTTCTCATATATGCCTTGAATACAAACTAGATACATATCATTTGACCCAGGTATAGTCAGAGACATATAATGATATATTCCAATACAAAATGCATTTCTCAATGAAAAATTTAATAAAGAAAGAAGAAAAACTCAAAAATAACCTTGAAAAAAATTCTTATCATTAAGAGAAGCATAGCACCCCTCCATTCATGCATACCACTCATTTGTGTGCTCAAATTTGGAGGATTTTCAGCTGAATGTTTCCTGATTTGAACTCTATATTTACAGCATTTCTTACAGATTGTGATCATATCATCACCCTAATCAACTCTCTCCAGCATCATTGGTCAAATGGCTGGAGTATTGACCTTCACGAACTGAGGATATTTTCCCACCAATTAAGAGTTGAGAACAGTTACAATATTCCTCATGCTAATAGGATATGTCGCCTCCATTCTGTCCAATATGTTGAAAATGATGATTAGTCTATTTTAGGTATCATGCCTACTACAAGATCTAAGAGAGTTATTATTGGTTGCATCCTCCCTCTTGAGGTTTGCTATCACACTTTCTGTTACCATATACTTTTGTTGGGGAGCCTATCTCTCCCAAATAAAAGAATTCCTTGTAGTTTACAATAGTAACTGTTTATACTTCTAAGTAGAGTTACTGTGTAAGGAAATATGAGTTCGAGCAAGGGGTAAAAGGTTCAAAACTTTGAGATTTCCAAAAAGGTTTGGTTCAGTTTAGAATAATTAGAAAAGAGTAAAATATAAATAAACTATAAAACTCAAGGGTATTTAAAGTAACTAGAATGATAATGGTTATACCTTGGTTTGACATTTAATAGGGGAAATGTAGACTTCAACTAAAACCAAGTGATGTTCCCAACACCCACTTAAAATTTTAACTATAGTATTCCACCAGTAAACAACTTCAATGGCACAAGACAAAGGGGCATTAAGTGAAAGAAAAACAAAGTAAAAACATAAAATGAACCTTAAAAAATTCAATAGGGTGGGTACAGAGGTAACTTAAGCAAACAACCAATGACACTTTGAACTAAGATTAACATAGAAAAACCCCAAATTATACATCAAAGAGAATTAATGATTTGTTAAAAAAAATTAGTGTTTTAAACACCGTGTTATAGTAAACTAGACCAGACCATTTATCTAATTTAATTGAGAATTTATTTGTGGCCAGCATTGAACCCCTAAAATTATTTCTTGCTTTTCTTTTTCAATGAATAGAATCAAATCAATAGCAACATCATGAAGAGAAACATAGCACCCCTAAATTCATGCATACCACTCATTTGTGTGCTCAAATTTGGAGGATTTTCAGCTGAATTTTTTCTGATTTGAACTTTCTATATTTACAGCATTTCTTACAGATTGTGATCATATCATCACCCTAACCAACTCTCTCCAGCATCATTGGTCAAATGGCTGGAGTATTGACCTTCACGAACTGAGGATATGTTCCTACCAATTAAGAGTTGAGAACAGTTACAATATTCCTCGTGCTGATAGGATATGTCGCCTCCATTCTGTCCAATATGTTGAAAATGATGATTAGTCTATTTTAGGTATCATGCCTACTACAAGATCTAAGAGAGTTATTATTGGTTGCATCCTCCCTCTTGAGGTTCACTATCACCCTTTTTGTTATCATATATTTTTGTTGTGGAGCCTATCTCTCCCAAATAAAAGGTTTCCTTGTAGTTCACAATAGTAACTGGTTGTACTTCTAAGTAGAGTTACTGTATAAGGAAATATGAGTTCGACGAACAAGGGATAATAGGTTCAAAACTTTGAGATTTCCAAAAAGGTTTGGTTCTAGTTTAGAATAATTAGAAAAGAGTGAAATATAAATAAACTATAAAACTCAAGGGTATTTAAAGTAACTAGAATGATAATGATTATACCTTGGTTTGACATTATAATAGGGACAATGTAGACTTCAACTAAAACCAAGTGATGTTCCCAACAACCACTTAATATTTTAACTATAGTATTCCACCAGTAAACAACTTCAATGGCACAAGGCAAAGGGGTATTAAGTGAAAGCAAAACAAAGTAACAACATAAAATGAGATTTAACCTTAAAAAATTCAAGAAAAATGGTACTATGTTTAAGTTTGTGCTTTCCAATATCTTACTTGAAGAACTTGGGGTGGGTACAGAGGTAACTTAAGCAAACAACCAATGACACTTTAAACTCAGATTAACTTAGAAAAACCCCAAATTATACATCAAAGAGAATTAATGGTTTATTAAAAAAATTAGTGTTTGAAACACCGTGTTATAGTAAACTAGACCAGACCATTTATCTGATTTAATTGAGAATTTATTTGTGGCCAGCATTGAACCCCTAAAATTATTTCTTGCTTTTCTTTTTCAATGAATAGAATCAAATCTATAGCAACATCATGCTGAGATATTGAGAGTGGCATTGAGGGAGCATGGCCAAACAGCATTCTATGATCAAAATAAGACTATCTATTCATTCATAACATGGAACTCAAATTGGAAATTGGCAACACAAAACAAATAAATTTGAGGTCACAATTTCTTGGCTTGCAATCTAAAGCATAGTCTCCCTCATCTCCTTTTGTCTCAATCTTGAGTCATCCGCAATTTTCAGCTGTATCAGTCACAGCCATTTGGAATTCCTACCTGTAATTTTTTTTGTTTTCCATTTTGCTGATTGAAATTATTTTTGATGATGTTTGCTTGTGTTTTCAAATGCAATTCAATGTTTTTGCATTCAAGATATAAATTTAACATAAAGTACTGAAACCAAAGAAACTTGCTTGCAAAGAAGACTTCCAGAAAATATTTCATTTGATAATCATAACAGAAAATTTCTGACTTTACAAATGTATATCAGACTCAGAAAATAATAGATCAGACCTGGAAAGGAAGCTCTAACAGCAATATAAACTCTCCGAAATTGCTTGTTCAACTCCTCAAGCTCCAAGTTAGCAGATTAAGGCCTATACATCAGCAGGCCAGCAACTGTAGAAAACACCCAAAAGAGGGTGCCACTTGAGTAGGGCGATCTGCTCTAACAAATCAGGTTTTCACCAATAAATTCATGTGAATATATGCTATGGGGCACCTAGGATAGGAGCTTCCAAATAACTAGTACCCAAAAAGATATCTCGAACCAATATGAAGTTATGAATGATTAATCAAAATCTGCCCTGGTAATGATAATGCCCAGAAAACTCAGAAAAAGCTTCAAAACCACTGAAAATCAACCTGGAGATCAAAACCCTACCAAACCAAAATGAAGCCAAGCTTCCACATACCAAACCCCAAAGCATCACCTCAAAAATATTTGAGTATCTTCATCTTTCCTCGCCAAAAACACTGAAAAACAGAATATTTGTGAAGCACAAAGTGACCCTTGAGTGGAATCACACCCAACTGACTAGGGTGGATCTCTCACCACCGAGACCAGCTCCTAAATGAAGAGGATTTTCGTCCTCAACACCAAACTGTAGACCTCTAGAGAAAATCCAGCAGCATCCTATTATGCAACCAACTTAGACATTAACAAATGAGACTCCAAATGAGATAATATAGAGTCAATGAGAGATTAAGGTGACCAAATTTGAATTACAACTTCACTCCAAAAAGCCACGCCCTATTCCTTTGCTTTTTTAATTAAAAATTCATTTTTAACTTCACTTATGCCTCCCTTGGGCATCCCACTTATTCAGCCTTCAGAAACGATTTTGTTGCTTTAAAAACAACTTTAAGTCATTGAACTAGGCGCCAAGGTACAATTTGATGACCCTTTGACCCCTCAACTTAAATATAAAGTGACTATAAAAACATCTTAAGTGAGGAATGCAAATATTAAATAAATCATAACTTAGCAAATCCCAATGCCCAAACTGAAAAGACACTGCTGAATGAAGCCTAACCAAGACCAGTTACCAAATATAGATTTACTATTTCTAGTAACTACTAAAAATAGTAAATACGTTGAAAACCCAAATTGGCATAAAAATCGATCAGCAACACGACTTACTATAATCAGTAAGTGCTAGAATAGGCCCCTGCTAAAAATAGAAAGTCCTGCCTGAAACACCAAAAATCTCTACAAAAAGCACTAGCATTGAGTTCTCCTACCAAACTCCACTTAGCCTACAAGAACTCTGGAATAGGCTAATGGACATCTCCACTGCTCTGAGGCTAGGAGACATTATAATCCTCCCTCCCCAAGATTGCTTGTCCTCAAGCAATCACAATGCAAGATGTTGTAAAATATGCTTACTCTCCTAAGTAGCATCCTCAATTGGTAAATCCCGCCATT
This sequence comes from Sequoiadendron giganteum, assembly GCA_007115665.2. Lineage (NCBI taxonomy): Eukaryota > Viridiplantae > Streptophyta > Pinopsida > Cupressales > Cupressaceae > Sequoiadendron > Sequoiadendron giganteum. Next base: position 289,489,659 of record CM021103.1, on the reverse strand, counting down.
TCACCAAGTATTTTGTAATAACTCTCCTAATGGTATGCTCTCTAAAATCAATTATTGCCTTTGGAACAAGCACCAACTTTCCTTCCTCATCCAATGGGGCAACAGTATTGAAGGGGTCACATTATGTCCAAGCGCCTTCTTGAGGCGTGACACATGAAAAGCATTGTGCACCTTACTCCCCTCTAATAACTCGACCTCATAAGCCACCTCGCCTACGCTCCTAGTGACTCTAAAAGGACCATAGAAACGAGGTTTCAGCTTCTCTGCCCCACTCTTCTTGAGAGCGGACTGTTTACTTGCTACAGGTACAATGATGTACAGAGTAAACGGAGATATAAAATAACATTGACAGCATATAATAATCACATGGCAATCGCACAGAACATAGATATATTTCTTTATTCAGTATTCGGCAATTACATCATAATATCTCCAGACAGAACATAGCATAGCATAGTAGATCCATCATGTTTCTCGACTACATGACTCAAGTACATATAGTACGCTGGCAGTGGTTGAGGTACCAACCGTCGCCTCCCTTCACTATAACTAATTGCTTCATCAGGAACTTAATTCCCGAGGCAACTAGCCAACATGAAACATACATAAGTACATGGATTATTAATATTAACTAATGTCTTATTTACTTATGACTCACTGTCGACCAAGTACACTCTCGGCCAACTACATCGACTCACGGCCGACTACATCATCCCCCCCACAAAGTAGTCGTTTGGAAGACGACTAAAAACCAAGAATGCCAACTGATCCTTCTTTGCCAACTGATTGTCACTCTCACCCAATACTCCATCTCTCTCCGCCAACTTCTCCTCAAGAGCTGCAACACTCGTCTGCTCGGCAACCAACTGCTCCTATACTATGATGGTTGGTGACACTGTAATTTGGCAATTCCAATAGATCTGATGGGGGCTTGGGGGCAACACCCCCAGCGGGGTCAAGGGGTAGCGCCCCCAACGAGGTCAAGGGGCAACGCCCCTCGCAAGGGTCTGGGGGCAACGCGCACCTCAATTTTCTTAGACTTTACTTTCTCGAGGTTGATGCTCGGTACGGCTTGCCTTTTACAAACTTCGATATTTGGTACGGTCCTTTTGACATGTACGGCCTCCTCCATTGTCTGTACGACCTCCTTCCTTATGCGTACGACCTCTTCTTGTTTAAAGCGTACAACCTTCTTCTATTTCAACCATACGACCTTCTTTTGATCCACCTGTACAGCCTTCCTTTGATGCAAGCGTACAACTTCCTCTTTGCTTGGGCATACGGCCTCCTCAAAGCGTACGGCTTCCTCCTTGCCTGGTCGTACAGAGTGCTTCCTCCTGTCAAGTCGTACGAACTCCTCTCTTCTAATAGGTCGTACGGCCTGCCTCCTGCCAGATCGTACGGCGTGGTTCTTCCTCCCCTTGCCAGGTCATGCAGTGTGTCTGTCAGATTGTACAGACTCCTCTCTTCTACTCGGTCGCACGGAGTGCCTCCTGCCAGGTCGTACGGCGGGGTTCTTCCTCCCATTGCCAGGCCATACAGTGTGTATGTCTAGTCTTCTGCCAGACCGTACGACGTGCTCTCCTTCATTCTTGCCAAGTCGTACGAGTTCTCATGTTTCCTTACTAGACTGTACAATGTAACCTCCTAAGCTTTTGCCAAGCCGTACAATGTGGCTTCCTATGCTTTTGTCCGGCTGTACGATGCACCTTCCTGTGGTTCTCCCAGGCCGTACGATGGAACCTCCTGCCTTACTGTCAGATCGTACAATGAAATCTCCTGCCTTACTGCCAAGTCGTACGATGGAATCACTTGCCTTACTGCCAAGTCGTACAATGTAATCTTTTGTTCTTTTGTCCTCATCATTCGGCTCCATTGCTTTCCTTCCTTCATCCATGTTTGGCTCTCCCTTGTCAGATTCCGATTCAGAAGATGCCAGTTCTTCATTGATGGCCTGATTTTTTAAGTCGATCATGTACTTCCTCCCTTTATTTTCTATGGACAATGTATTTCTTTTCCAATTATGATTCGCCTTGGCTGCCACTAGCCACCCTCATCCAAGCAATGCATCGTACGCCTTCCTCTGCAATGGAATGACTGCAAAGTTCAACAAGAATGGTTGTGTTTCGATCACCACCTTTTGCGCCATCAACATTCCCAACAGTTTGATACCATTTTGATCGGCACCAACGAGTTGGAATGTCGATGGCTAGAGTGTAGGCTTCCCGAGGCTCTTCCATGTGTCTTCGGGCAATATGTTGACTCCCGATCCTCCATCAACGATAGTATTTGTCAAGATATTCCCTCTGATCTCCATCTGCACAATTGCTGGCATCTTCCCGACGTTCCCCATGAGTAGTACGGGATCAATGGTTTGTTCACCATATGGTGGTGAATCTGGTACCAATTCTTGCCTTCGGTCCTCCGCTTGCGATTGCTTGACATCCCCGAGGACGTTTGTCATTGCCAGTCCCAACTGCAGCAACGTCTGGAGAAGGTTAGTTACTTTGATCGGTATGGTGGTCTGCAGTACCTATCGTATGATGTTGGTTTCTGCCTCCAACCGCCAAGAGGTCTCTGGCTTCTCCAAAGATATTTTGTTCTCCTTCGCCATCGCCAGCTCCACTTCAGCTTTTGCTTCCCTCACCCTTTGTTTTTCCGTACGTGGATCTGGGTAGGTTGCCTTCTTTGCTTGCACTCTGGTGATCGCCAGTACCTCTTCTTCTTCTACTTCCAGCATATGGATACCCTTCTGCTTGGGGCATTCACTATTTTCATGGTCGCCTGGTCCACACCACTTACACAATCTTCCTCTCGAACCTTGGCCGTTCTGGCAATCCTTGGCGAAGTGACCCCATTCGTTGCACTTTCGGCATTGGATCATGGGTCGTCCTTTACCGTCGTACTGTATTCTGTTCCTCGAACTCCTATTGCTCTAGTAACCTCCAGGGGATGCATTGCTATTGTACTGGGGCTTCAGTGGTGTGTTCGGTGGTGTCAACGGTTCTCCTTGAGCGAAGAGTACTTGTGCACTTTTGGCTTTTAAATTGTATGGGCATTCATCAACGGAATGTCCCATCACTTGGCAGATATCGCAAAATAACTTCTTCAGACAATTCGCCTTCGTGTGACCTTCCCCATTGCAGTATGTACACCATAGTTCTGGTGCTTCCCTCATACTCTCTTTGTCGGCCTTAAATTCTTTCATCATTCGCATCATATCTTTCCTCAGTGCTTGTACGGTCTTGGATTCATCGTCGCTGTCGTCTGCACTCTCCTCCTCGTCTGTCTTCTTTTCCCCTTGGGAGGATGTTTTGTTTTCACTTTCTATATCCATCGCCCGATTGTATGCTTCAACGTACGACAATGGAGGCACGACTTTCATCTTCTTCCTCAGCGACGGAAGCAAGCCTTCAATGAACCATCGCTTCTTTAGCCCATCGATCGATCGAACCTCCAATTTTCCCAACAAGTCTTTCAGTCGCCGATTGTATGTGCGCACATTCTCGTGTTTTCCCTGCTTCGTACCATAGATTTCTGCTAAAATCTCACTGTCATCCCTCAAGAGTTTGAATTCGTCTTGAAAGGCCTTCTTGAGTAATCTCCATGTAGCTTTCTGTACTTGGTCCAACTCTGAGTACCAGTCGATGGCACTATCTCTGAGTGTCGTCGGAAAGGCTTTCAACCAATGATCCAGGTCATCTTCTCCAATTGCTATCCAGATTGTCTCGCATGTTTTGCAATGTCGAACTGGATCCTCTGAACCATTCCCTGTAAACTTCGGCAGCTTCTATCACTCTAGAGTCACCATCCTTCCCCGTTGTCCTCCTTGTGTATTGGACCTAATTGGATCGGTTTCCCCGTTACGTTCTGGTGCGTCACTTGCACTTTCGGCCACGTACGAGTCACTCTCCCATCCTCCATCAGCGTCCTCGACACCTTGAGTCTCCTGTGTCCCATTCCGGTGCTCCCTCTGCCAAGGGGTCTTAGGCTCAAATCTCCCAATCCTCAGCCTTTCGTCGTCGTCCGATATGGACAACTCTTGAATGCGTCGGATGTTGTTCTCAATTTCTCCACTCAATTCATTTTCTTGACTTTTATATCTTACTACGTACCGAGTGATAAAGGGTTCCTCGTCCCTCCCTTCCACAAAACTTTGATGTGCTCTACTAATAGATTGGTCTATCTTCTCAAGATTAGCATTTGTTCTTTTTATACTCTAATTTATCTCAATTAAATCTTCATTCAACTCCTTATCAACTTGCCTTAATCTCTGACGCCGGTTTTCTTGCTCTTGTACTCTCAATGATCGTCGAACTCTTTCCTCCTCCGCTTCATGCCCGAATGGTATTCGGTTCTTATCCTTGTTCAGTCGTACGGGCATTACAGGTCTTTCACACGATCATTGTTGGTTGCCAGGGGTACGTCTCCGGCTAGTGTCTCATTCCTCCTCTTCCCGTTTGGTTCATTCTTCATACCGCTACAAGATTTGTTGCCTTTGGCGTTCTTGATCCTCTTCCGCCCGAAGATCCTGTAAGATAATGTAGTGGCGTGCTATCAGTCTTGGCAGTCTAGTAAGAAGATGGTCGACCTCTTCGTTGACGCATAGTCTATCCCAAATGACCGCTTGAGGGATCTCTCGCCTGAGAGCCTCCCTCCATACGTGGTCCTTTAACGAGATTTCCCACAGACTGAAGAGGTCTTCCGTCAGAGCGTCTTCACGATCCTCGTTTGCTTGTACCGACCCTTCGGTTAGCTGCCCCATCACAATGCCATTCTCCTGTCTGGGTGGTTACTGGATTCACTTAGGCAACGGCACCAAATGTTTACTCGCTACGGGTACAATGACGTACGGAGTAAAGGAGATATAAAATAACATTGACAGCATATAATAATCACATGGCAATCGCACAGAACATAGATATATTTCTTTATTCAATATTCGGCAATTACATCATAATGTCTGCAGACAGAACATAGCATAGCATAGTAGATCCATCATGTTTCCCGACTACATGACTCAAGTACATATAGTACCCTGGCGGTGGTTGAGGTACCAACCGTCGTGTCCCTTCACTATAGCTAATTGCTTCGTCGGGAACTTAATTCCCGAGTCAACTAGCCAACATGAAACGTACATAAGTACATGGATTATTAATATTAACTAATGTTTGATTTACTTACGACTCACTGCCGACCAAGTACACTCTAGGCTGACTACATCGACTCACGGCCGACTACACAAACTGTCTATATGGCTGCAATCTAACATAAGCCATGTCACCCACCTCAAACTCTTGCTCTATACAATGCTGATCAGCGTACATCTTCTGCTGATTTTGTGCATGCTAAATGTTTTCTCTCAATGCCCTCATAATGTCCTAACTCTCCTGCAAGAAGTCCTTAGCTCTAGGCACCCCTACAATCACCAAACAGCAAATCAATGAAGCTACGAGCTTCATAACTGTACAAGGCCATGAAAGGTGACATCCTGATAGACATGTGAAATGTGGAGTTGTAACAGAACTCCCCTGAGTGCAACCATTTTACCCACGCCTTCTACTGCCCTGAAACATAGTTTTGTGGGTAACCTTCTACCCATTTGTTGACTATCTCAATCTAACCATCTGTTTGGGGGTGGTAACTAGTGCTAGGAGTTAACTCAGTACCACATAACTTAAACAACTCCTGCCAAAACAAGCTCATAAACTTGTTGTCCCTGTCACTAATGATGTTCTTCGGTGCCCCATGTAATCTAAACACCTCCTTAAAGAACAAATCTGCCACCTATAATGTTGTATAGCCTACTGATATGGAAAAAAAATGAGCAAATTTGGTCAAATGGTCTACCACAACATAAATACAATCCTTCCCTTGCACCTTGGGAAGCCCTGTGATGAAATCCATTGAAATACTTTCCCACTTCTGAGTAAGGAATGGGCAAAGGTTGTAGTAGACCAGCAGGGTATATGTGCTCATTTTTATTTTGTTGGCACACTTGACACTCACAAACATACTTGGTAATTTCCTCCTTCATCCCCTTCCATGAGAATCTCTCACAGATCTGCCTGTAATTCTTATAAAACCCCGGATGTCCAGCCATTGGAGTGTCGTGAAAAGTCTTAAAAATCTTCTCTTTCAACTTTAATTCAGGCACCAACATTATCCTCTCCTTGTAGAAGATCAAACCATCCCTTACACTGTATTTATCATCATGCAATGTACCATCTAAAACGTTGTTGGTAAGGTTGTTCTTCGCATAATCAGCTTGTATACTCTATTTCCAATCTGCTGCTATCTCAAAAAAAACACACAAATGGGGTCTTGTAGATAGTGCATCAGCCACCACATTTTGTTTGCCTTTGACATATTCGATGTCAAAATCAGAATATGTCAAAATCATATGCTTGAAGTTTGCTAACCCACTTTTGATGTCTTTCACTCAAATCCTTCTGATTAAGAAAATATTTCAAACTATTATGATCAGTTTTAACAACAAATCTACCCCCAACAAAATATTGTTTGTACTTAGCCAAAGCATGCATTATGGCTGACATCTCCTTATCATATATAGAATAACTTCTCTCACTCCCTCTCAATTTTCTGCTCTCAAAGGCAATTGGATGCTTATTTTGCATGAGGACAGCCCCAATACCATCACCTGAAGCGTCACACTCGAGCTCAAATGGCTTAGAGAAGTCAGAAATCGCCAATACAAGAAACGAGCTCATCAAGTTCTTAAACTAATCAAATGATTTTTGTGCTGATTCAGACCAAGAGAAAGCCCCTTTCTTAGTCAAATCAATAAGTGGGGCAGCAACCTATGAAAATCCCTTAACAAACCTTCTATAGAACCCACACAAGTCAAAAATGTTGATGTTAGCAGCGTCGGGCTGCATCTTCCACTCATGCACTTCAAGAAGATTGAAGAATATTAAATAGTAGCCTTATGGTTATTTAATATTGTGGCCGACTTTCCTTAAGATCATATTGCATTTAATATTGTAGCCGACTTTATTTTTATTGTTTTGTTTCTCAAGATGGGCCGACCTACTTCAAGGTTGATCACAATATGTATTTATAGAAGGTCGAATGTGCTCATCTAATCCATCCCATTCAAGCAAGTTCGCTATTAAAGAGCAGAGCATAATTCGCATCTTCATAGCGGCAGATCCGATTTCAAGGAAGAACATATTCATTTGTATCTTGTCCATCTAGGAGAGGTGCGACTTCATTGTATTCATTATTGGCCATTACTGGGCCTGAGTTGTAAGCAGATTTCTGCTCTTGTGCTACATTATATAAGAGATTCATTTGCTGGGTTTTTCTCCCTCAGAAGGAGGGTTTTCCCAGGGTATCTGATTGTGTTCATTGTCTCATGTGTTGCATTTTCTGATTGCTTTCATTTCTGTATATCTATTCATTAAAACAACAACATGGTATCAGAGCGGGTCGTAAAAGTTCTGATCAGATATGTCAAGAAACGAAACAAGTTAAATATCAGGAGTCATAAATTGCTAAGGGAGTCGGTATGTTAAAGTGATGAATTTCTCAAGAGATTCTTGACTGCTAGCCACTGCCGATGAAGTGCCATTGAATAATCTTTACAATGATGAAGTCGGTATTCTGAAAAATTATATTACCATCACTATTTGATAATCGTGTGAGTATTATCGGGTCTATATGAGTCACTAAAGATCAAGGGACGGCAATAAGTTGAGTTGTCATTTCCAGCAATAGCATAAATTGCTTTATGAAGAAATTAAGAATAATCAGGCCCATGAAATCTTTTAGTGATTAGTTCTATCGGGCATACTAAGAGAAACGCGACCAATACAATGAAAGGATTTCAGGAAGAAAATCAATCGAAGTTTCAATACAAATGACGCCACTAGTACTCAGTTAAAGATAGAGGAATAGAAGACATGGCAATACAAGGTAAAGTCGTCTAATGAATTAAATTTGATTCAAGCCGATAATTATCTAGAGCTTTCACCAGGTTGGGAGACTTCAAGATTATCCCATGTGGATTGGTCGATGTCACATTAAGTTGTCGCTTCTTAATAATCACATTAAGATGTGGATATATTTGAATAAATCGACATATTATTCCTTCGAGGCTACTGAAGCATTATTGAGTTCAGGGAATTTAATAATGTATTCCTCTAAATTATAAGGCACCACTTAAGTTAGCAGGCAGACAACTTACAAGGCTATAAAGGAAGTCCAAGGATTCAGAATGTGTTAAATTCCACCGCTCATGGCACACAACTGTGGTTTCTACCAGGATCGACACCATCAGGGCACAAGGCCGGGTCTGCCTTGGACAAGTTCGCTTCAGCTGTGTGGAAATCATCATCGTGACATTATATTCTTGGAATTGCTTGCTGGAGGTGCCAACACGTTTCACAAAGCTACAGGTCGTGATCATATTTGCTTTGTAGTCTTCGAGGACAAAAGTCAGAATAAGATTTGAATGGTCTTTTTTGACCACATTCAAATATTAAGGATATCGCTTCTTCCTACTGTCAGAAGGATAAGTCAGCAAATCTTAGCGTATGTTCAGTGGAGAAAAGGCTAGGAGAAATCTCTACTGAAGGAAAGGTTGTTTTCACATTCCTCTTGCATCATTTCCGGCAATCCAAAGAAGGGGGATTTGCCTCTAATTACAATGATGATCATCGGACCAGATAAAGAGAGAATGTCTATTCAGTATTGATTTCACTATATAAATCTAGGAAGCTTTGGTGCTTTGATTATTTGGAGATATTTGCCACCTATGTTTGGAGATGATCTGTGGATCACTACAAACTCCGAGAAGTGGTTTCTTGTTAGGTGTAAATCATGGCATCACTGAAGGTGGCCAAGATGGAACACTGCCACCGATCCAACTTTATGGTGTAGCATCAATTTAAGAGATAAGTATTCCTTGTTTTTTATTGTATTCACCATTCTAGGCTAAAATTCAATTTGTTGAGTTGTAAAAATCTGACATTATTTACTTAGGATTATGTGTGACCAGTAAATAGTGATCACTGTGATAAGATTCTTTAGATTTGTTCATTGCAAGTAGTATCATGCTAAATTGTGAAGATTGTCTTTTGAGATTAGCTCTTTCGAGAAATTGAAAGAAAGACATGTCATGATTGATGAATTAATTATCTATTACTCAGGAGATTTTTGAAGTATTGCATGGTTGAATAATGTTCATGAATTGTTTTGTGGCTACTAATTCATGCTATTGAGATAGTCAATCATGTATGCTCCTAGTTATGGTATGTCTATTTGAGATAGTTGAGTTCCATGAACTATGAATAATCTCTTGTTAATGATTTCAGGATAAATCAGAAGCGTAAGAGATTGCTTTCAAGAAGAGCGTGATGCATCCTATAGGTTGAAGGATGGAGACTCTACCTGCAGCCTTGAGACTAAATAATTAGCTGAAGTCATCTTTTGGAAAAAGAAGAATTAACCTTAAGAGGGAGTTCTATGACAACCCTGAATCTCTACAGAGGTGTGCATTGGAAACCATTTCTCTAAAGGCAATCGTTGCAGGCAATGAGGTCAAGTGGTTGATGCAAGAGATTGAAGATTCAGAGGGAGCCTAGTGAACCTAAATAAGATGGTTGTGTTGCTCTAGATGTTGTTTTAGTTGAGGCCTGTGATGATATCCTAGTTCAACAAGAAGCATACCACTATATCAGAGATATGGTATTGAGAAAAGATATTCAGCTGAGGTATATCGACACTGATGAGTAGATGGTAGTCATTCCCATCAAGCATCTCTTTAGGATAATGTTTGTGTACCTTCGAGACAAGCTTGATATGGTGGAGAATGAAGTTCTAGTTGAGAGGGAGTCTCAGTATCAGTAATCTTCAAATTTGTTAATGCATTTCTCTATTGAGAGAGATTTGAGGTGCAAGCCCTTGATAATGTATTTCTCTATTGAGAGAGATTTGAGGTGTAAGCCCTTGATAATGCATTTCTCTATTGAGAGAGATTTGAGGTGCAAGTCCTTGTTAATGCATTTCTCTATTGAGAGAGATTTGAGGTGCAAGCCCTTGGTAGTACATTTCTCTTTGAAAGAGATTTGAGGTGAAAGCCCTTGTTTCCACCCTCTGAAGGAGTCATGGTGGATGTCATGTGTGTGACTCCATGACAACATCACGTGAGGGAGTCCGTGATGATTTTCTTGTTCTAACCATCCATGGAGGTAGCCATGATGGTTGATATCACGATGAGGTGATATCCGATATCACAGTGAGGTGATATTTTATTGTGCTTTCACAATGAGGTGATAAGCTCTTTTATCATATTGAGATGATGTGTGTTGCTTGTGCAGGTGGAAGTTCATCCCTAGCTGAGAGGGAGTGTTGATGTTAGCAGCGTCGGGCTGCATCTTCCACTCATGCACTTCAAGAAGATTGAAGAATATTAAATAGTAGCCTTATGGCTATTTAATATTGTGGCCGACTTTCCTTAAGATCATATTGCATTTAATATTGTAGCCGACTTTATTTTTATTGTTTTGTTTCTCAAGATGGGCCGACCTACTTCAAGGTTGATCACAATATGTATTTATAGAAGGTCGAATGTGCTCATCTAATCCATCCCATTCAAGCAACTTCATTATTAAAGAGTAGAGCATAATTCGCATCTTCATAGCAGCAGATCCGATTTCAAGGAAGAACATATTCATTTGTATCTTGTCCATCTAGGAGAGGTGCGACTTCATTGTATTCATTATTGGCCATTACTGGGCCTGAGTTGTAAGCAGATTTCTGCTCTTGTGCTACATTATATAAGAGATTCATTTGTTGGGTTTTTCTCCGTCAAGAGGAGGGTTTTCCCAAGGTATCTGATTGTGTTCATTGTCTCATGTGTTGCATTTTCTGATCGCTTTCATTTCTGTATATCTATTCATTAAAACAACAACAAAAAAATCCCTTAAGTTGTGTCAAATTAGTGGGTGGTGGCCAATCAAGTATTGCTTTGATTTTATCAAGATCAACACATACACCATTAGCACTAATAATATGCCCCAAATACAACAACTCAGTCATCCCAAACTCACACTTGGACTCTTTTGCAAAACGTGACTCACACTCAAGAATACTCAACACTTCATCCAAGTGCCCCAAGTGCTCTTCCCATGATCAGTATACAATAAACAAGGATGTCATCAAAGAAGATTAACACAAACTTACTTAACTGTTTGTTGAACACTCTATTCATGCATGTCTGGAAAGTAGTCGGTGCATTTGTCAAATCGAAAGGCATGACAAGAAACTCAAAGTGGCCAAAATGGCATATGAATGCAGTCTTCTCCACCTCCTCCTCTCTGACTCTAGTTTGATGATATCCTAATCTCAAGTCTATTTTAGAGAAATAGACTGCTCCATGCAGCTCATCAATGAGCTCATCAATTCGTGGGATGGGGTACCTATTCTTAATTGTCTTCTTGTTCAATGCTCTGTAATCCACACACATGCACATGGTTCCATCCTTCTTCTTCACCAACACAACCAGAGAAGCAAATGGACTCTTGATTGGCCTTATGTGCCCCGTCTCCAAAAGCTCTTGAATGGTTTTTTCAATCTCATCCTTAAGTCTCTTAGAATGCCTGTAAGGGGTAGTAATCACAAGTTTGGCTCCCTCCTCTAGCTCTATCACCTGCTCAATGCCTCTATCAAGGGGCCTACCTGGAGGAATGCTACTGAATATCTTGCTTCTTTTTGAAATCAGCCCCTGTATGTCGAGTGGATAAGACCTCTTAACCTCTTCAATAACCGTAGGCATAATCACACACTCCGCTGCCCACTCAATCTGATCATGTCTAAAAAGTCTCTCCATACGTTTGGAAAACACCACCCGAGGTCCTCCATTTGACATCCTCCTCAAGACCACATTTTTCCCATCTAATTTAAATTTCAACTCCATGGTTTGAAAATTGAGAATAATCTCACCAAGTGAACGAAGCCACTATATCCCCATCATTGCATCAGTGTCACCGATACTAACCACGTAGAAGTCATCCTTGATTTCATAGTTCCCCAGCTGCAAACTCAACTGTGGAACCATTTTAGTGCAATTGATTGTAAAACCATCTGCTACCATCACCCGAAAACCACTCACCTCTTGTGTTTGAAGGCCTCTACGTACAACCAAGCTTTCATCAATGAAGTTGTGTGTGGCTCCTATGTCAATCAATGCAACCATTCGCTGCCCCTTAAGTACTCTAATGCGAAGAGACTCATTCTTTTGGAAACTTTGAAGTTGAGCAAGCTTCCCATCTTTGTCCTCTTCCTTTCCAACCTCTTCTGGAGCCTTTTCATCCTCACTTTCCTCAAATCAGATTGCTGATCTGATTTTTCTGATGCACTTTCCTCAGCAGAATAGTACTCTATTTGGTGCACCTTCCCCTTTGTTGAACACTTATGACCTTGAGATCAAGGCTCTTTGCATGTGAAACATAAACCTTTCCTCCTTAGCTCATTTAGTGTTTCACTATCAATCCTAGTAACATGTTTTGTTGGTTGTTCGGGTTCCCTAGTAATATTGTTTTTGTCCTTATCCTTTTTATGCAGCAATCCTTTGGTTTGAAATTTGTTCTTGGAGGTGGAAGTTTCCATGTCTCTTGCCTTCTTGATTGCTTCTTGAAGTGAAGGTGGATTGAAGGCTTTGATCCAACCCCTAGGAGGATCAGATAATCCATCAATGAAGAGCACTATAAGCCTCCTCTGATATATCCATCACCAACACTAACAATCTCTGAAACTCTGAAAATCTACAACATAGGCATCCACTGTACCCCACTGTTTAAGCTGTGCTAACTCCTTAAAGTGTAGCTCTAGGTATTTTTTATCAAACCTCTCTATTAACTTTCTATGAACTTTGTATAAGAGGTAATCTGTGCATGTCCCATAGTGGCCATCCCATTGTACAACCACTCATGAACAGTCCTATATAAATGAATAGAAGCATACTGTATGGACTCCAACTCTGGCATGGGATTAAGAGTGAAGGAAGTGTCCAACTTTTGGACCCAAGCTCTTGTTGCCATCTTCCCGGACCCATCAAAATGTGGAAGATTGAGTTTCCCAACTTTCCTAGGAAGATCATTATTTTGCTCTCTATTCCCCCTGTTGGGTGTGTGCCTCATCCTAAGGTCAATATACTCCCGAAGTGATATGTCTTGTTGGAAACCAGGCCCTGCATCTAACCAATCTTGTCTAAATTGATCTTGCTGCTCAGCTAATGTAAGCTCTGGATTGGGAGGAGCATCTACTCTAGGTGGAAAAACAAGCATAAGAGACCTTGCCATGGCTGCTCCATTCTGCTGATTGGCTCCCCTTCGCTATCCCATCTCATTATCTTGCCCCAAACGATCCAATCTCTATACCAATCATGCAAGTTGCTGATTGGTCTCATGAGCACGTTAGGCTGCTCTTTCCTGACCTCTAACCATTGCATCTAGGAGTAGCATCATCCTATCTGGTTGTGCATTTTGTCTCTCAGCTTATTCTCCTCTCTCACCCATATTTTCTGAACTAGAAGATCCAACTGAAGGTGATACTGAGTGTTGTCCCTCCTCCACTAAAGGCCAACTTTCCCACAACTCCTCTTCCTTTTTCCTTAATCTCTCTTGGTACCTTCTTTCACGGCCACTAATGCTCATAGATAAGTATCACCCAATGGTTGGCAGGATGATTTGCACTCTAATACCACTGTAATGTCTACCCCTAATTTTTTTTGTTTTCTGTTTTGCTGATTGAGATTGTTTTGATGATGTTTGCTTGTATTTTCAAATGCCATTCAATGTTTTTGCATTCAAGATATAAATTTAACATGAATTACTGAAACCAAAGAAACTTGCTTGCAAAGAAGACTTCCAAAAATATATTTCATTTGATAATCATAACAGAAAATTACTGACTTTACAAATGTATATCAGGCTCAGAAAATAATAGATCAGCCCTGGAAAGGAAGCTCTAACAGCAATACAAACTCTCTGAATTTGCTTGTTAAACTCCAAAGAGATAGGCAGCGATTCCCTTGTAAACACCACACCCAAAGACCAACTCCTCAAGCTCCACATTGGCAGATTAAGGACTATACATCAGCAGACCAGCAACTATAAAAAACACCCACAAGAGGGTACCACCTGAGTGGGGAGATCTGCTCTAACAAATCAGGTTTTCACCGATAAATTCATGTGAATATATGCTATGGGGCACCTAGGATAGGAGCTTCCAAATAACCAATACCCAGAAAGATATCTCGAGCTAATATGAAGTTATGAATGATTAATCAAATTCTGCCCTGGTAATGATAATGCCCAAAAAACTCAGAAAAAGCTTCAAAACCACTGAAAATCACCCTGAAGATCAAAACCCTACCAAACCAAAATGAAGCCAAGCTTCCAAACACCAAACCCCAAAGCATCACCTCAAAAATATTTGAATATCTTCAGCTTTCATTACCAAAAACACTAAAAATCATCACAATATTTGTGAAGCACAAAGTGACCCCTGAGTGGAATCACACCCAACTAACTAGGGTGGACCTCTCACCACCGAAACCAACTCCTAAATGAAAAGGGTTTTTGTCTTCAACACCAAACTATAGACCTTTAGAGGAAATCTAGCAGCATCCTATCATGCAACCAACCTAGACATGAACAAATGAGACTCCAAATGAGATAATATAGAGTCAATGAGAGATTAGGGTGACCAAATTTGAATTACAACTTCCCTCCAAAAAGCCACGCCCTATTCCTTTGCTTTTTTTAATAAAAATTCATTTTTAACTTCACTTATGCCTCCCTTGGGCGTCCCACTTATTCAGCCTTCAAAAACGATTTTGTTGCTTTAAAAACAACTTAAGTCATTGAACTAGGTGCCAAGGTACAATTTGATGACCCTCTAGCCCCTCAACTTAAATATAAAGTAACTTTATAAAAACATCTTAAGTGAGGAATGCAAATATTAAATAAATCAGACCTTAGCAAATCCCAAAACCCAAACTGGAAAGACACTGCTGAATGAAGCCTTACTAGGACCAATTACCAGAAATGGACTTACTATTTTTAGTAACTACTAAAAATAGTAAATATAGTAAATACAATGAAAACCCAAACTAGCATAAAAACTAATCAACAACGCGACTTACTATAATCAGTAAGTGTTGGAATAGGCCCCTGCTAAAAATAGAAAGTCTTGTTTGAAACACCGAAAACCTCCACAGAAAGGATTGGCACTGAGTTCCCTTACCAAACTCCACTTAGCCTACAGGAACTCTAGAATAGGCTAATGGACATCCCTACCACTCAAAGGCTAGGAGGGGACATTACACTACCAATATTTGCAGTTAGCATTTAAGCAATCAATCAACCCTCTTATGTACATTTAGTTTAGCGTTTTTACTTTTTAATTTAAAAACTAAAAAATGCATGAATACAAACCAGATCAGCCAAAATTTGGGAATTATGCTTCCAAATCTGTAATGTCCCCTTTCAGTTGACATCTATTTTGATGAGGGAGATTAGCCTATTACTGACCCTCGTAGGCTAGTGTGCTTGGGTAGAGGGTTATTTGGGGTATGGATGATCTTCAGTGGGCGGTATCATTCAGTTTTGGCCTTCGTTTGATACTTTTCAGAGTCCGTTGCAGAACTTACTATTTTTAGTAAGCCATTTGAGGATTGAGATGGACCCCTACTATTTTTAGTAAGTGAATATGGTCGTATGCAGGATCCACTTGTCAGCTTCCAGTTCAAACGGCATGCATTTCTGATAAGTAATAATGGAGATATTAATATTTATCGATCGTTAATAAATATTAATGGGTGAGCTTATATTATAAGTTATAATATATTTTTTATATTTTTATATTATAACTTAAGTGATTTCAGTAAAAGGTTATCTCATCATCCCACGGGGCCATTTGAATGATTAATTTAAAGGAAATTATTAATGCCAAACTATAGACATTTAATTGCAAGTTGGTAATTAAATGTAACTCATTGGAATTCAAACCCTAATTAGGGATTTGCCCTATTAACTCATGAGGAGGTCGACTTTGGAGATTATGCTATTGATTTTTTGACTTCATGATTTCTACTGTGAAAGAAGCCAAGGGTTTCATTTCATTTCGCCATTGGAGAACGGTTTTCTTCAGCGATTGCAGCCATTTGAGTTGGTGAGATATCCAATGAATTTGGTATACAGGGAGCTTCAAACAGAGGTTCCAGATTGAGCAGATACAAAGTTTTAGATAAGGGTTTCCAGACCAAAACTAGAAGAGATTAATTGCAGATTGAAGTTTCAGATTGGGAGCTGAAAATCAGGGATCATTGGCACGCAAACCAAGGTGGTATGACCTGCATATTCTGTGCAACTACAGCAGCAAAAGGCAATGATCTCTCAAGGGCAATTTCATGCTTCTAAGGCATAGAAAAGTCTAAAAATATTATTGGGAGTTCACCTAGCTCTGGAGAAGGTTTGAGTCAATTTCTGGAGTATTTCAACATCGTCTGATGGTGTCAATAAAATGTTAAGTGGTCTGATTATTACCAGTCTGATTATTACCAGCAAACACTGTTTTTCTTCTAGAATATCACATTCGGGTATGCATGTATTTATTTTACTCATATTATCAATTGTTAAATCATTTGGATGACTCAAGAGGTTCATTTGGCTTAGTTAAACATGCACACTGCTTTAGTTCTTTCTTTTCAATATTTATTTCAGTCAACATATGTTCAAAAATATCAAAAAAAACATACAAAATCAGCAAACAAACAAAAACAAAACATTTCTTTTCAAGGGTTTGAGTTCAAGGGAAGAAGGTGTCTTCACAGTGGTATCAGAGCTTAATCCTGCCATCCTGGAGAGTTAAGGTCATATGCAGCCACAAGAGTCAAGCTCACATAGGTACTTGCCGGAGAGCTTATTTGGAGAATAGCCAGGAAACACGTCTACAGCTGGAGCAGATGGGTGACAGAAGAGAAGAGGTTCCACCTAGAGAAGAGGGTAACAATGCAAATGGTGATGCCAAGGAAATGTTTAGAAGCCTTGCTACAGGACAGACTAGGGTAGCAACTGCCTTGGACGCACTCACAGCCATGCTTCAACTCATGGATAATACCAAGCGTCATGATACACTGCCAGATGATAATAGGAGTGTAGCTCGGACTCCCAAAGTTCAGAGGGCGCAGTCACAGACTGCAAATAGGCCTACACGTCCTAGTTTTGTTACTCCAAAGCCGGAAATTCAGTAGCCAGAGCCAAAGGCTGATGGTAATTTTGCAAATGTTCTCATGGCAGCACATGATGAATGGGAACTTTTGACACCCCAGGTGAGAGAGCGCCTCACATTTGAGAGGTTCGTGAACCAACGAAGGGAGCACTACAAGTTCACCAGTCACGACAGGAGGCTCGGGAATCAGGATTAGAACAAGGATTTTAGATAGGCCACCAACAAGCTTACGCTATCCACATTTGATGGTAGAGGCAAAATCACCGCACGTTCATGGATTTGTAAGTTGGATACATTCTTGACTCTATGTCCCATGGCGAAAGAGGAGGCGATTAGATATGCCACTTTGCATCTGGATGGCACAGCACATGACTAGTGGTACCACGAGATGGTGACTCTGCAACATGACCGCGTTACTTCATACCAGGAGTTTGTGGATAGACTAGTGGAGCGGTTTGACAGGAAGGATCTAGAGTCCTACTTCCGAGACTTAGCTCAGTTGAAGCAGAGTAGCAGAGTTGAGAGTTAGATTGCTGATTTTCAGAGATTATATACCATGGTTCCAAATATATCAGAGAGGAGGTTGGTTGTACTCTTCATGGAGGGTTTGTTGGAACCATTACGTGGGTGGATTAAGGCATTTGATCCACCGACTTTACAGGAGGCAATGAAGAAGGCACGAAACATGGAACTTGTTGCCCCATCAAGCAAGTTTCCGCCTAAAAATAATTCTTTGTTTAGGGACAATAAAGGTTTCAATAAAAATAAGGAGAAATCTGATTTTAAGGGTGATCAAAAGGGAAAATCAGCAGCCCCTTTAGATCGTGAAACTCTTAATGATTTGCAAAGAAAGAAATTTTGTTTCTACTGCAAGGGTCCTTATGACATTAACCATGAGTGTCCTTTGAGGCCCAAGGGTAAGGCCAACCGTATTATGTGGGCTTTTTATGAAGACTCCGATCTTGAAAATTCATAACAGCAGGCTGATTCAGAAGAGTTAGAGGAGGAAAAATCAGAGAAAGGGGAGGAAATAGAGCCTGAGTTACACCTACAGGAGGCACGACTTTCTAGTATTCAGCAGGAGGGATCTTTCAGACTCTGTGGTATGTTGGCTGGTCAGAAGGTAATAACCCTCATGGATACAGGTGCAACACATAATTTTATAGATTCCCGATTGGTTGAGAAGCGTGGTATTATTACTGAGGAATTTGAGGGCATAAGAGTTAAGGTGGCTAATGGTTACACTCTTAAGTGTGCCCGAATGATCAGAGATCTTCCCATGCGTTTGAATAACTATGATTTCAAAGCTAATTACTATGTGGTGAACATGGGAGATATTGATGTAGTATTGGGCATGAAATGGCTTCATGCACTTGAGGTAGTCACCCTCAACCTTCGTGATATGGAGATCAGATTTGAGGTGGAAGGGAAGACACACGTTCTGAAGGCCATCCATGACAACAGTTTTCAGGTGATGTCTTGCAGAAGGATGGAGAGACTCATACGGCATGACATGGTGGAGTGGGCAGCCGAGTGCACTTTGATGCCTACACAGGAGGGGCAGCATAAAACAAAGTATCACCTTGACATTCAGTAGTTGAGAGTTAAGCATGGGAAGGTGTTCAGTAACATTCCTCTAGGGAGACCTCTAGATAGGGGCATTGAGCACATTATAGAGCTTGAGGAGGGCACTAAGCCCTTGATGATCACTCCTTACCGGCACCCTAAGCGACTGAAGGATGAGATAGAGAAAACTATCGAGGAGCTGATCGCTATAGGACACATTAGGCCGAGTAAGTCACCCTTTGCTTCTTCGGTGGTTTTGGTGAAGAAGAAGGATGGTACCCTCCGTATGTGTATTGATTACAAGGTCCTGAATAAGAGAACTATCAAAACTAGGTACCCAATTCCCCGCATAGATGAGTTGATTGATGAGTTCCACGGTGCCATCTATTTTTCGAAGATAGATTTGAGGTCGGGTTACCACCAGATCGGAGTCAGAGAGCAGGACATAGAGAAGACCACTTTTCGCTGTCATTGTGGACACTATGAGTTTGTGGTTATGCCATTTGGGCTAACCAATGCTCCCGCTACTTTCCAGTCCACCATGAACAGGGTTTTTCATTCTCAGTTGAGGAGATTTGTATTAGTCTTCTTTGATGATATTCTGGTATATAGCAGGACTTGAGAGGAGCATCTTGCTCATTTAGATACCGTGTTGGGTATTCTGGATAGGGAGTCCTTGTATGCCAAGGAGTCCAAATGTGATTTGGGATTGACAGAGCTGTTGTACTTAGGCCATATTATCAATGCAGAGGGGGTACAGATGGATCCTGAGAAGATTCGTGCTATTGTAGATTGGCCGACTCTTGTGAACCTTACTCAGTTGCGTGGATTTCTTGGTTTATGTGGTTTTTACCGTCGGTTTGTCAATGGTTATTCACGCCATGCAGCACCTTTGACTAATTTGATGAAAAAGGGTGCATTCATCTGGACTCCCGACGCTTAGGAGTGTTTTATGAGGTTCAAAGAGCTTATGACTACATGCCCTGTTCTTGCTTTGCTAGATTTTGCAAAGCCCTTTCAGCTTCAGTGTGATGCCTCGGGTGAAGGTATTGGGGCTGTACTCATGCAGGATAAGCATCCGATTGTGTTTGAAAGTCAGAAGCTTAGAGGACCAGAGAGGCTTTATAGTATTTATGATAAGGAGATGTTGGCCATCATGCATGCTTTGGCCAAGTTCAGGCAGTATCTTGTTGGTAGTAAGTTTTGTATCAAAACTGACCATAATAGCCTGAGACATTTCCTAGGGCAAACAGACTTGAACAATCGTCAGCAGAAGTGGGCTAGTAAGTTGCAGGCATATGACTTTGATATTTCTTATATCAAAGGCACTCAGAACGTTGTTGTTGATGCTCTTTCTCGTCGTCCATATTTGAGCTCTATGGTTCGGATTTCTGAGGATTGGAGGCACCTCATTGTGGCAAAGTATGCCAAGGACAGTTGGGCTTCAGGATTTGTGGAGGGGTCTATAGAGGACAGCAGATATACACTTGTAAATGAGCTGATCATTTACAAGAACACAGTTTATTTGACCCCCGGATCGGAGATGAAAAACACTATACTGCGAGCTTTCCATGATGTGCCCACAGCAGGACATCCAGGGTACTTTAAGACCTACAGACAAATATGGGAGAAATTCACGTGGAAAGGGCTTAAGGCAAATGTTCTTCAGTATCTGAGAGAGTGTCCTGTTTGTCAGCAAAACAAACAAGAGAACACTTATCCAACAGGTTTGCTTCAGCCACTTCCGATTCCTGATAGGAAGTGGGAATGCCTGTCGATGGATTTTATTACGGGTTTGCCTAAAGCCCAGGGATAGGATTGTATATTTGTGGTTGCGGATCGGTTGACGAAATATGCTCATTTCTTTCCGATCACTACTACTCATACGGCAACGCAAATAGCAGAGTTGTTCTTTTGTGAGGTTTTCAAATTGCATGGTTTGCTCGAGAGCATTGTTAGTGACAAAGATAGTCGGTTCCTGAATCATTTTTGGCAGGAGTTATTCAGACTTTGTGGGACCGAGTTTACACCGAGCACCAGCTACCACCCGCAGATGGATGGGCAGACGGAAATAGTTAACAAATGGGTAGAAGGTTACCTCAGGAATTACATAGCAGGGCAGCAGAAGGCTTGGGTCAAGTGGATTTATCTTTGTTAGTACTGCTACAACTCCACTTACCATATGACAATTCAGATGTCTCATTTTATGGCATTATATGGTTATGAGGCGCCCAGCTTTCTTGACTTATTGTTGAGTGACAGTAGAGTGCCTAGCGCAAGTGATTTGCTATAGGAGAGTCAAGATACTATGAGGGCTCTTAGGGAGAATATTGCTAAGGCACAGAATCAGCAGATACAGTATGCAAATCAGAGGAGGACTGAGAGATCTTTTGAGATAAGAGATCTGGTGTATCTGATGCTGCAGCCCTATCATCAGTCTACTCTCAGAAAGAGTGGAGCGGAGAAGCTCAAGCCACGTTATTATGGTCCTTTCAGGGTTATTAGGCATGTTGGAGAGGTGGCTTATGAGCTAGATTTACCGGCAGATAGCAGGGTTCACAATGTTTTTCATGTATCACGCCTCAAGAAGGCATTGGGACATCGTGTGGAACCTTCTACAGTCTTACCTCCCCTGGATGATGAAAGGAAATTGATTTTAGTACCTGAGGCTCTTTTGGAGACCCAAGAGAGACAACTACACAAGAAGACCGTCAAGGAATATCTGGTGAAGTGGAAAGACTTGCCAGTTGAGGATGCTACTTGGGAGAGTGAGGAGTTTTTACAACATCCTGCGTTGAGATTGCTTGAGGACAAGCAATTTCAAGGAGGGCGGATTGTAATGTCGCCTTCCGGTTGACATCTATTTTGATGAAGGAGATTAGCCTATTACTGACCCTCGTAGGCTAGTGTGCTTGGGTAGAGGGTTATTTGGGGTATGGATGATCTTCAGTGGGCGGTATCATTCAGTTTTGGCCTTCGTTTGATACTTTTCAGAGTCCGTTGCAGAACTTACTATTTTTAGTAAGTCATTTGAGGATTGAGATGGACCCCTGCTATTTTTAGTAAGTGGGTATGGTCGTATGCAGGATCCACTTGCCAGCTCCCAGTTCAGACGGCATGCATTTTTGATAAGTAATAATGGAGATATTAATATTTATTGATCGTTAATAAATATTAATGGGTGAGCTTATATTATAAGTTATAATATATTTTTCATATTATAACTTAAGTGATTTCAGTAAAGGGTTATCTCATCATCCCATGGGGCCATTTGAATGATTAATTTAAAGGAGATTATTAATGCCAAACTATAGACATTTAATTGCAAGTTGGTAATTAAATGTAACTCATTGGAATTCGAACCTTAATTAGGGATTTGCCCTATTAACTCATGAGGAGGTCGACTTTGAAGAATATGCTATTGATTTTTTGACTTCATGATTTCTACTGTGAAAGAAGCCAAGGGTTTCGTTTCATTTCACCATTGGAGAACGGTTTTCTTCAGTGATTGCAGCCATTTGAGTCGGTGAGATATCCAGTGAATTTGATATACAAGGAGCTTCAAACAGAGGTTCCAGATTGAGCAGATATAGAGTTTAGATAAGGGTTTTAAGACCAAAACTAGAAGAGATTAATTGCAGATTGAAGTTTCAGATTGGGAGCTGCAAGCCAGGGATCATTGGCACGCAAACCAAGGTGGTACGACCTGCATATTCTGTGCAGCTACAGCAGCAAAAAAAGGCGTTGATCTCTCAGGGGCGATTTCATGCTTCTAAGGCACAG
This sequence comes from Sequoiadendron giganteum, assembly GCA_007115665.2. Taxonomy (NCBI): domain Eukaryota; kingdom Viridiplantae; phylum Streptophyta; class Pinopsida; order Cupressales; family Cupressaceae; genus Sequoiadendron; species Sequoiadendron giganteum. The sequence continues at coordinate 289,467,051 of CM021103.1, read as the reverse complement.
AAAAATCTAAAAATGTTATTGGGAGTTCGCCTAGCTCTGGAGATGGTTTAAGTCAATTTCTAGAGTATTCCGACATCATCTGATGGTGTCAATAAAATGTTAAGTGGTCTGATTTTTACCAGCAAACACTGTTTTTCTTCTAGAATATCACATCCGGGTATGCATGTATTTATTTTACTCATATTATCAATTGTTAAATCATCTGGATAACTTAGGAGGTTCATTTGGCTTAGTTAAACGTGCACACTGCTTTAGTTCTTTCTTTTCAGTATTTATTTCAGTCAGCATATGTTCAAAAATATCAAAAAAAATATACAAAATCAGCAAATAAACAAAAACAAAACATTTCTTTTCAAGGGTTTGAGTTCAGGGGAAGAAGGTGTCTTCATAAAATCCCATTGACTTGCATTAGTCAGTCTTGGACATGAATTACTTTCCACACGATCACTGATCATGGACATTAGGAGGAGATACTGAGAGTAGTTATTTTCCTTGTAGAATTGTTTAATTAGCCCCTCTTTGTACAAGTTGTTCTACTAGGCATCATGAAACTTGGTATTGTCCTTTCCGTAGTTATTAACAAAGATGTTGGCTCTTCTTCTACTCAGTTTGATGCAGACCACGACACATTTCTCCATCAAATCCCTTCACTTGGCCCAATCAATAGTTCCTTATAGTGTGGGAGCTTATTTTCACACAATCGTTTTTATAGTTTCTTATAGGGATTACCAACTTTGGTTTAACCTCAATATGTATATATGATTTAATTTCAAGTGAAGATTTAACAAAACGAACAAGCTCCATAGACCTCCCCAAGACTATAAGCCTCATATAAAATGTGGAAGCCAATGACAATTGGATGTCTCAAAATTAATTGGAAGCAAGAGGGTAATGTGTGTTTACTTATTCCATGGAGGAAGTCCTAATATCATGCTTTGCCTATCAAGGGAAGTACCACCACCATCATTTCAAGGAAAGCAAGAGGGGACATCCAAACAAACCCCAAGTGAATTATCTTTTGATCATGATTGAAGGATTCAAAGCCATTTTCAATGATTGCACTCCATTAATCCCCATTAATAGTTTTAATCTTTGCACAAATTGCATAAGAACCTTTGATTTCTCTACCTTTGCTAACTGGATCTCTCTACCTTCGCTAATTGGATCTCTCTACTTTGCTAATTGGAACAAAAGTGGTGAAGTGATTGTGATTCAGCAGAGATACTAAGGAGGGAGACTGCCTTCATTTGAAGCCCTTTTCCTATGAGGCCTTGAAGAGAAACATCATGGTCTGGACCATACCAAAGAGAGGTGGACTAAGTTGGTATGTAGAACAGATTAAAAGCAATGATCTAGGTTTATCTAGTGACTTTGCTCAAGCATGGAGAGACAAGTTAGTCACAATGAGGGGAATCACTATTGACATATCAAAGGATAGTGTGGCAAAAGTGACCAGTATGTCTACTAAGGGCTTGAATATTTTTAAGGATGGGAGGAGAAAGGAGGAGATCCATTTGTTTTTCAAGGATAATGAGTGAATTCATGAATTGGAGGGTGTTATTTTGTAGACATCTTTGCCTCCACCCTAGGAGGAAGTTCATATGCAAACTATGAAATATGTGATTCTAGAAGGTAGGTACAAAACACTATAATCTTATCGCTTCTCCTTATTAAATCATTTTAGGCATAGCAAAGTCATGAGCATCAAGATTTTCCTTTTTATGTCTATGGAAAATACTATATTGGACTATTAAGAGAAAAAGAATGACATGACCATTCGCTAGGCACTTATATTTCTCCTCTTTTAGAAAAGTAAACCAATTATTGATCCTAAAATTGTTGATACATGCAAGTTGGACGTTACTCCTCTAGGGATGGAGAAGGGTAGTTCTAGTGGTAGACCCCATGTGGTTGAATCCAAAGACCCTTCTAATGAGGGGCTGGGTCAGCTAAGGGGGATATAGATATCCAAGTTATAGGACCCAAATCCAAGAAGAAGAAAGCAATGGTTTCTAGGAATCCTAAGAAATTTGTACCCTCCCAAGGTGTGAAGTTCAGTTTTAAGTCGAGCACTAAGAAATGAAAGGGGACTTCCCCCAAAAATGTTGATGAGATGGAGTTAGTTGTCCATGAAGAAATTCAAGTTTCCCAACACAACCCTATATATATCCCATCACCCAAACAACCTAATATAATGACACCTAAAAGTGATATCCTAGGGAGGGTGGGGAAATTGGAGAAAGCTCTAAACACCTGATTGGATACAATGAAAGGGCTGGTTAGTGAGAACAAGAGGATGAACAAAGAGATGAAGGATCTACAACTCGAGTTGGATAAGGAAAAAAAGGGAGTAGGAACCAATAAACCAACTAGATCTCTTACTTGAAAATGCTCAAAATAAGGAGACAATGGCCAATCTAGAAAATAAGGTGGAGAGGCTAGAACATGAGTTGCAAGATGTGAGAAGTAACCTGGGGGAGGCTAGCAAGAATAATCAATTGGAAGCTATTAATAATAAGGCGGATCAAGATAGCACCAAGAAAAAAAGGAGCATTGAAGTACAAGATGGACCTAACAAGAGGGCTAGAGTGTAGAAGAAAAAAAAAGGAATTAAAATAGAGGAGGTTGAGGAGGATACCGTAGCTCTAAGAAAACAAGTTTTGCAAGAGAACTGGGAGGCAATTGAAAGTCTCAATAATCTCATTGTTCAATAAATCCGAACTATAAAGTTTGGTCTTTTTGCTAATTGCAAGCCGACCTTTGGCTAAGTTTTAGATGGCTACATCTCTAGTAGTATGTGACTTGAGTTGGTTTTTTAGCCTAGTTTTTTATTTGTTTCTATTTTGTACTTTTTTTCTTCTATCTATATGACTTTGTAAAAAAAATGGGGTCCTTTGAAAACCCTTATTTTTACCCTAATAAAAAAAATCAATATATAGAATTTTCAAACTTAATTACAAAAAAAAATCAAAAAATAGTTTAAATTAATAGCTCAATGTAATGTCCCCTTTATCACGAGCATCAGAGTTGGGGGATTAGCCTATTTTCCTGACCCTTGTAGACTAATAGTTCTAGATAGAGGGTTTCTCGGACAGGCACTTGGTCGTCAATTTGCAGTGTGGATCTCCAAAGTATGGTGACAGGGTGAATTGTTTCGTTTGGCATGATACTTGGGCTTGAATTTATGATACTCACCTTTTATTTCACCATCTTTGGCCTAGGGACCATGTGTCTTCAAAAGAAAGGGGTCACTTTCTATTTTTAAGTTACTATTCATTACTAAAGTGAAAAATGTTATAACTTAAGTGAATAGTGTTCACTTTAATGAATAGTGTTTCCTTTGTAAATTTATAAAAAGCAAGAGAGAAATTCGAATTGCTTCATTAGATGATCATTTTGGCTTGAAGAAAACTTGGGAGTGAAACTTGGAGGAAGAAGGAGGCTAGGGTTTCCTTATTTCTTGTAGTGGGTGAGCCTGGTGGGGCTTGGTTCTTCGTTTGGAGCTGCTTGAGGGTGTGAAACATCACCTTAAAGTTGCTGATCTGTACTTTGCTGCTTCTTTGGAGATCTACTTGCTGGTTTGCAGGTTGTTTTGAGCTTGGGTTTGAGTGTTTCCAGTTGTCGTTGTCTCCAATCACGATTATACAAGAGCTGTTCACGTTTGAGAAGTTTTTGGGACTGTTTTTTGAAGCTACAACCAGCCGCTTTTTCTTGAGGGTTAGATCAGCAAAAGAAGAAAGGAAACGCCTATCTTAAGTGGCTACAACTTCACCCCAAGGGGGCGCCCTTACCCTAGGAAGCTTTCCATTACGGGTTTTGGTGGGAAAAGTTCATCTTCGAAGAGTAATCAGCATTTCTTTGGGTGCGGGTACTATAGCAAGTCACTATTCACAGTGAAGTTTAGCTGTAAGTTAAAATGCAGTCTAAGATATTGTTAGCTTGAAATCTGATGTAAGTCATATGTTGTAAGTTCCTTATTATGTAATGAAGAAACTATATTTAGACATTGAAATGAGCAATGTACTCAAGTTATTCCATTAGCTTAGTTTATTTGAAGCTTTCATGGTATGCATATGCTCTTTATGTATCATTCTAGTATTTCTAGCAAACAAGCTCAGAAGCACAAAAAAAGAAATTAAACCAAAACAAAATCAGACCTACGAAACTCAGTGAGAAACGAATCAGCAGAGTGTTGGTACACTACAGTGGTATCAAAGCGGTTTCTTGCCAACCTGTTGGATGAGTTTCAGCTGCAAAAGTTTTAGTTGTGCTTCATGGCTACACACGGAAAACAATGGAATGCCATATTAAAGCAGTTGGATACCGTAGCGAAGGAGTCAAGTCAGATTTCAAAAAGGATTAATAAAATGCTTTCAGACCCAAATTCAGAGCAGCACATATTATCCTTCTTCAGGTCTAGATCACAAAACAAAAAGAAGGAGAGAGAAGAGGCATCTATAGAAGAAACTTCTAGAAATCTCTACAATGAATTTGCAGTAGTTAGTGATCAGCCTACTGATGATCCTAAGGATCTCTACAATGAATTTGCAGTAGTTAGTGATCAGCCTATTGATGATCCTAAGGAGAGTACAAAACAGATTTGCCAAGAGGAAGATTTGGGTCACATGACACTTCATGATGGCGTCAAGGTTGAAGAAAAGCAAAAGTGGGTTGAAGTTGAATCAGTTACATTAGAGCAGCAACAAGAAGGTCAGATTTCTTGTGATACCTCATTATTTGAGTCTAGCATTACTTCAACGTATCATGACAAGGAATCGGATTGTGCTTCGGTGGACGATATTCACACATTTGAAAGTCCATTGAAGGCCCAAAATATTGAGGAGAATGTGAAAATTGATCTTCTACTTAGTGGAGCAGCCACTAGTGTTGTGACTACACCATTTGGTAGACATGAAGATATCAAGCATATGAGGGATGGTTTTGTATATTTTGGCAGCGAAGAGGTAAAGAGGTCCGAAAAGTTGAACGAAGGATAGTTGCAAAAAGCCAAGGAGGCTAGATTAGTCGCTGCCAATGCGAGACAACACCTTCAGAAAGTAAAAGATAAAGTCAATCTCATCGACATAGCAAGACAAAAGGGAATAGATAACCTTAGAGGACTCCTTATGCAGATAAGGGATGCACCTTGTTCTAATGACAGTGATGAGGTTGGTAAGCCTGGGCAATCGAAGAACCTGGTGAAGATTCCAAACATGGGTAAACAAGAACAGTTAGAGGCTTCATCATATGGTGCAGAGGTTGTTCGTAGTTTGGAGACTAAGTTGAAAGTGAAGGAGGATGGGATTATTGCGGGATTATCTTATCATGACAGGATGCACAAATTAATTGAGGATCATCTTTGGGCAGTCCAGTTAGAGAGAAGACAAGAAGGGACTAGAGCTGGATCTTATCATGATGCTTTGCAGATTGTCAAAGAAGGTATGGAAACAATGAAGACGAATTATTTGAACCTTCTTTCAGACAGAGACACCCTACTTAGCCTTGTTGGGATCTATTCGGATTCCTTGATGAGGGAAGAAGAGGAAGCTAAAGAGCTCTCTCTAAACCTTGAGGACGTTAGGGGTTCTTTGGTGAGCACTCAATTAGCACAACCAGGAGAGTTTCACCTCGATTGCAGCATGAGGTATGCTCATCCGCTCGTTTTCATCCCACATACACAGGATTTGACGATGACTTTGATGGCACAGAGAGGTGGGTGGAATAAGGAGTGCTCTAGTCAGCTCTAGTATGACTTGTCTCCGACTTCAGGAGATAATGTCGGGTTTAGCAGGTTCTCTACTTTATTCTCCCTTGCTGATTATCATTTGATTCAAGACTTGGAGACTTGCTGCAAGTTGGAAAAAGGGTATATCCAAGTGGTGCCACTAAAGTCAGATGGTGTTGAGGTTGATAGATTTTCAGTTTATCCATGCGACTCAAGTATGATACCTGAGGTGTATCAGCACAGTGTTTGGAATTGGCATGGTTTACTGAGTTGGGATCCAAGTGGAGGTAGAGTCAGCACTGCTGTTTGGGGGGGTCCCAGTGTATTGCTTCACCACTTCTGGTATGGTGGAGTTAGGATCAGAGTTGAGAGCATCTTGAATAATACCCAACGAAAACTCACGCTTTCACAACGAAGATTAGCTCGTAGCCTGCAACAACATGAAACTATGGGGGCTACACATGTGCAAGATGCTACTATTGAGTTGTTACATGAAAGTACTCAGGAATTGGGTACTAATGGTGCAGTATTTGGCATGGATTCATGTCATGGTGAGTCTAATTTTCCAAATCAGGCCTTAGAGAACAAGTTTGATGATTCATGTGTTGACATAGAACCACAAGATCGTGAGTTGGATGGTGATACAGTTACATTGGAAGAGGAAGTGTGTGAAGATACTGTCATATCAGCAGTTTCTACCTTATCCGATGAGCCATCTGTTGAGGTACATAGCAGCAGTACCTTAGTTGTTGATGTGTGCATTGAGGATAGCACACATGATGTTGCTGACCATGAGGTGAGTGATGAGGACTCAACCTCTTACTATAGTGCAGATTTGGGTGGAAATGACAAGTCACAGGGGTATCATCATCTGACGGGGCAGTTGAAAGTTAGTGATAATATGATTGTTACAGCCTTGGAGCATTTTGATGTTGCTCAACAAATGTTGGCAACCTATGGTTGGAGTACTCTTATGTCAGATGAGCACGGTGACAACAGCCTTTCCTTTGGAGAGTTCCATACACTACGAGAAGCTATTGGATTAATGAAACATAATTATTTGAAGTTACTTGCTGATAGGAACTATCTTCTCGAGTGGGATGGTATTTGCTATGATGCACTGAAGGGAAAAGAAGAGGAGGTTGACAAGCTCACTCATGAGCCTGAGGTGACTATGGACTCATTGCACAGTGCCCAGTTGATCCTTCGGGAGTCAACGTCACGGCTGGAAGAGCTTACCGTGGAGTTCAGTTTGGCACAGTCTACACCAACTGCAGTTACAGTACAGTTTCCTACAATGGCAGTTGGTCATGATTTGACCTCTACGGGTTGTAATGAGGATGTGGTAACATCCATTCCGGATACAGGGGCAGTTGACTCCGTTGAGCTGAGTACTTTGATTGACAGCAGCAGAAAACCACATGTTACATTAGGCTCTCTGGTGGTCAATACTATGACAAATGATGCAGGTTCGACAGTTGATAGCTCTTGTGTGGCTGTGGTGGATTCCCTTGAGTATTGTGTGTTAGTACATGAGGCTACTCCATCATCTTCACAGGGGACTCGCAGAGTATCTTTGGGTTGGGAGTATGGCCCTCATGTTGATTTGTTTCCCTCTCTTGGAAGCAAATCTAATACATCATCCCATGCAGCTGATTTTGTACGCTAGCTTGTTGTGACTCAAAGTCAGAGTGATCAGCTGCAGGTTCCTGAGGATAAGGTTGATTCAGCCTTACATCGTTTTGACTATAGGAGTTTGGAGCTATCTCCTGATTCCAGTATTGCTAGTGATGAGCCATTGACCGAGGTGGGAGTGTTGCATGGCAACTACATAGTGTGGAGTGCTCATCACTTCTCTTTTGATCCACACCCAGAGGACTTGTTGATGCGTCAATGTGGAATGGCTCAGGGTTTATGCCATTCGTTATGGGGTGGAGAGTTACCATCTTCAGAAGATGGGATTAGAGGCTGCAAGTACCTGACTCAGTTGTTTGCAGAGGATTACTTGCAAGGTCAACAATCAGTTATCCACCATGCTAATATGTATCCGACAAGGGTTGCTACTTTTATGTCATAGGGATTACATTCAAGTACAGTGTTACAGAGTGACTGTGGTGTCAATTGGCATGATGGTTGGGTTAATTATTGCATCCATGGGTGTTTAACGGAGGACAGAGAGAGATTTGGCTTAGAGGATGCTTCTAGATATTCCTATCTCTGCATGACAGATGGATGTGAGTTCAGATTGTTTTGGGATCCAGGTGGTGACAGGTTTAGTACTGAATATGGGATGGGTCCCATTGGGTTACTTCACCACTCACAGCATGATGAAGTTGGGGACAGTAGAGCGCAGCGGAAGTCGGAGGAAGGTAGACACGACAAACCTTCATTTTGGGTTTGGGATCCAGGAATATTTGGTGCAGTTGCGTTTATTCTAGTGCTTCCGAAGTTAGTTGGTGATGCATGGGACATTTTATAGTTCTTCTTTTGGGCCTTCCGAGGAGTGAGGTTTCTTTGCAGTAGAGATTGCTTGGGGACAAGCAATTTCAGGGAGGGCGGGCTATAATGTCCCCTTTATCACGAGCATCAGAGTTGGGGGATTAGCCTATTTTCCTGACCCTTGTAGACTAATAGTTCTAGATAGAGGGTTTCTCGAACGGGCACTTGGTCGTCAATTTGCAGTGTGGATCTCCAAAGTATGGTGACAGGGTGAATTGTTGCGTTTGGCATGATACTTGGGCTTGAATTTATGATACTCACCTTTTATTTCACCATCCTTGGCCTAGGGACCATGTGTCTTCAAAAGGAAGGGGTCACTTTCTATTTTTAAGTTACTATTCATTACTAAAGTGAAAAATGTTATAACTTAAGTGAATAGTGTTCACTTTAATGAATAGTGTTTCCTTTGTAAATTTATAAAAGGCAAGAGAGAAATTCGAATTGCTTCATTAGATGATCATTTTGGCTTGAAGAAAACTTGGGATTGAAACTTGGAGGAAGAAGGAGGCTAGGGTTTCCTTATTTCTTGTAGTGGGTGAGCCTGGTGGGGCTTGGTTCTTCGTTTGGAGCTGCTTGAGGGTGTGAAACACCACCTTAAAGTTGTCGATATGTACTTTGCTGCTTCTTTGGAGATCTACTTGCTGGTTTGCAGGTTGTTTTGAGCTTGGGTTTGAGTGTTTCCAGTTGTCGTTGTCTCCAATCACGATTATACAAGAGCTGTTCGCATTTGAGAAGTTTTTGGGACTGTTTTTTGAAGCTACAGCCAGCCGCTTTTTCTTGAGGGTTAGATCAGCAAAAGAAGAAAGGAAACGCCTATCTTGAGTGGCTGCAACTTCACCCCAAAGGGGTGCCCTTACCCTAGGAAGCTTCCCATTACGGTTTTTGGTGGGAGAAGTTCATCTTCGAAGAGTAATCAGCATTTCTTTGGGCGCAGGTACTGTAGCAAGTCACTATTCACAATGAAGTTTGGCTGTAAGTTAAAATGCAGTCTAAGATATTGTTAGCTTGAGATCTGATGTAAGTCATATGTTGTAAGTTCCTTATTATGTAATGAAGAAACTATATTTAGACATTGAAATGAGCAATGTACTCAAGTTATTCCATTAGCTTAGTTTATTTGAAGCTTTCATGGTATGCATATGCTCTTTATGTATCATTCTAGTATTTCTAGCAAACAAACTCAGAAGCACAAAAAGAGAAATTAAACCAAAACAAAATCAGACCTACGAAACTCAGTGAGAAATGAATCAGCAGAGTGTTGGTACACTACACTCAATAACATGATGTCAAAGGTCCTCTACTCAAATGGTTAAGCTATTGGATTGTCACTACAGAGACCAAAGTTGAAATCCCCAAAGTAATATTTTAGTGTCAAAGCAAGTGGTGCAAACAGTAGTCCCACGATTATTCTTAAGTGGACATGTATGAGATTGTAAGTTCCAGGGTGGGTATGTTGGTCCTTAGTGGATGAATTGTGTGTAGACCCCAAAACCAAACACTCACTAATTAATCAAAATTGAAAGCTCATTAAAATGAAGACATAAAATTATAATTATCTTTTACATAAATCATTAAGTGTGAAAAATAGCAATGAATATTGAACACAGAAATTTGGGGCACGAGTGCAATTTGGGTGAATGTGCCTTGTAGCCATGGGAATAACTATTCACGATAGACGAAGTAGTGATTGGAATTTGGAATAGTCATTTTGATTGATATCCGTTCATGCTATTTGGCAAGAAACCAATAAAAGTCTTAACAATAGTTCCAATTTCTCCATCTATTACCATTAGTAAAAAAATGTGCAGAGGTGTTGACTCACCTATCAATGAGCGAGGTAGATGTGTCAAAAAATAATCTATGTGGAAAAATGTATAAGACTATAAGTAGTTCTTTGGACCAAATGTTTTCTAGAGTATGATAGATTTGGGCCTCAAATTTATCTCCTTTGTAATAGCTTGGATTATAGTAGTGTTGTACCCATACCAAAGTTTATTTTATTTTTTTATATGATGAAAAATTTCAAGTTAAAACCTCATGATTTCATCAAATCCAAATGTCATGTTTCAAACTCTATCTATGCTTGTGTATGTGCTTTGTCATCAATGGTTTTGAAGAGATAGTGATCAGTCCAATGCCAATAGAAGTGTATTTTGCAAGAGAAATTTGATATTCAGCAACCAAGCTGAGTATAAAGGGTACTAATTCACAAGATTGCTTTTCGGACTCATGGTTAACAGCTTATTCAAATGAAGAATTGACAAAACTTCCATAAGCCTCTTGTTCAAAGACATCTATAATATCAAGCACAACTGTTATGCCTAGTTCCTTTGCAAATTTTCATATCCTTGTTACAAAATCCCATTTTTCTGTTTTGGCTGCTAAAGAGAATTTTTCATAAAAGACTCAAGCAATTTCCCTACAATTCAAGGTAATTGTGGAAGCAACCATAGGTAGAGAAACTGTGTTGAAAAGTTAAGAGGTGGTCACAAAAATAGCATCAACAAAACTATAAATGTTGCTAAGGATGTAGTAATGTCTTGGGAAGATATCCAAAATCTTCCAAAAGCCAAGTTGCTTTCAAATGAAGATTTGTGAAGATTTGAAAGAGAAAAACTTACTCAAATGGAAGTACTTGGAATTATCAAATTATTCAAAGAATTTGAACATGCTAAGAGGAATTTAAGCACATCTACAAACACGCACATGCACTTTGAAGACAATGTCATGTCCCCGAAAAAGAACAAAGGAATAAACAAATATTGAAATACAAATATATATATTTTAGTAGCAAATTTATTATTATATTATGATTATAATATAATCACCATTTAACCATTATTCTCATCATTGAATAACATATATTATAATCCATATCATAAATATGATATAATACAAATATAAAATCATAAATATAATATCTAAATAAACAAACATAAAATATAAAGTATAATAAATAAATAACAAATAAAATAAACAAACATTTGACAAGTTTAAAAGGGCAGCAATTAAATCTAACAAAGGGATATATTTTATGAAAAGTCACCTCTTTCACCAAACAATACATTCCCCCCATGATTCACTTACCTTGAATGGTATAAGTAGCAAATTTATTATTATATTATGATTATAATATAATCACCATTTAACCATTATTCTCATCATTGAATAACATATATTATAATCCATATCATAAATATGATATAATACAAATATAAAATCATAAATATAATATCTAAATAAACAAACATAAAATATAAAGTATAATAAATAAATAACAAATAAAATAAACAAACATTTGACAAGTTTAAAAGGGCAGCAATTAAATCTAACAAAGGGATATATTTTATGAAAAGTCACCTCTTTCACCAAACAATACATTCCCCCCATGAGTCACTTACCTTGAATGGTATAAATAGAAGGAAGGAAAATAAGCAAGAGGGAAAAAAACATTGAAAAACAGAACAGCAGCAACAATGATTGTTATGTATTGGAATATAGAGCCATTTAATATATATACATATCATTTAATAGGCATATTGATGATTGTTATGTATTGGAATATAGAGCCATTTAATATATATACATATCATTTAATAGGCATACACGTATATATGCCTAGATATAGATAAATTTTATAATGAATAATATGCAATGAATAAAGACTATATATGAATAAGGAAAGAATAAGTATATAAACATATATATATGAATACTAATGGATATAAGTAAAAGAATAATTATATATATATATATATATGAAGTATATATATATAATTATAAGTAATGATGACTCTTTAATATAAACATAAGTAGATTATGTATATTTATGAATTGTCCTCATCGTATGATCAATTCAGTATAAGGAAGGAGGCGAGTAAGGAAACATGGAAAGATATAACAACTCAGGTGATGTATTCACTTAGCAATAATATTTAGCATATTTTGAATATAAGAAATAGATATGGCTAATCTAATTATTGATAGAATGTTTTTTTTTCATCTTATCATAGTGAAAATTATTCTAGGAAATGATGAACTTAGAGAACCCTTGATAAATGAAAATATATTTAATGATAGGCATGAAATAAATCTTGAATAAAGGCAAATGTATTCGATTGCTAAAAGATTGTCTTCTCCGTGCTTGTACTCTATTAGGAAGGGCGAACCATGGGTGAGTGGTGCCTAAAAACCCCACTTAAGGATTCCGCTGCGGCCATGGAGGGGTGGGGGTCCCACTTAAGGATTCCTCTACGGCCATGGAGGGGTGGTAGGCCTTGAGACCACTATGGATTTTATGGTTCCTTTCTCCTAATAGAGCGAGTGTCTGCTGAGGTGTTGTCATGAGTGGAGAATGTAGGTACTAAGCCGTTAGGAAAGGAGGATTGTGGTAGACAACCTCCCGTGCCTAACATGAGGGCTTCAGGGCAGATCCACCCATGACACTCCTCTTGCTTGTTAAATTGCATTTATGATTATGCTTATATTTTGGATATCTAGATATTAATGCTAACATATAAATGTGTATGTGGAAATGTTGTTAATATGGTGAATACGGATTTCAAACCAAGATTACTTCATTAAAAAGAACATTCATTTGGAAAGAAGAAACCCTAAACGTAATCTACAAGCGAATTTTAGAGCAAACTGGGTAAGGGACATTACAGACAAATTCTTTTTGGAAAAAAATTAGTGCATAGGCACATGCCTCACAAGAAGTGCATGCCTCATTAAAAAGTCTAGAATTTTCAAAAAAACTAAAACTGTGGACATCTGTGCGTTATGTTTACAAGTGCACACCAAATGAAACAAGTTACCAACTACATGTAGAGGAGAATGGACGTGCTTTTTGTAGAGGAAAGTGTAGTTGACAATCAAAAATCATTCCCTAAAATGATGAGTCTACAAAAAATCATACACCAATTTAGGGCATGAGAATGATTTTTGTTGAATAAAAATTGCAACAAACATCCAATGCAAAAGTTTATTAAATAATTTGTGATGTTAAAGGGAAAAAAAATGATGTTTTCAACAATAACCAAAAAAACACCTAGGATCAAGATGTGTAGATCCAAAGGCATATTTTGGGCTTTTTTTTCCAGTTTACAAGTGCACGCCTAAAAGGACAATTATTATTTTTTTTTAATTTTGCACTCAAAACACTATAGCACACCTGCCTAAAGGGTGGTGGTTGCAGTCAATATAATTAAAATACATTGCTATGTAGGAGACCAACTCAATCAATGAAAAGGATGCATCTCTTTTTATAAGATTATGAACTTTCAAAAATAGATGGAGCTATAAATATAAAGAACTCATTCTTTCAAAAAGGGCAGAAATAGCTAAAAATAGAGGCAACATCTAATTTTATAAAGTAATCATTTATTTAAAGACCCTTTGCATACTTATTCATATTGGCAATTGGTTAGAGTAGCAGCATGACTGTACGTCAAGTTTGGAAATGCAATTTTGCAATCATCTATGGTAAGGGCATTTAATATTCATCAGCAATCTATCATACATTAGATCGAGCTCTACATTTGAAAAAAAATTCTACTATGTTTCGAAGTGCTATGAAGTTGTCCAAGTATTCACCCTGAAAGCTTTGTCAAGAGCATCTAGAGCCATCTTTCAAAGACTTCTATTTTTAATCCATGCTAAAATTGTTCATGCTATTTTTGGAATTCATCATTTTTAGGAGAAGAGCATATTTTAAGTTTCACTATTTTTAGCTTTCCGCTATTTTTAGCATCCTCTAGCTATGGCCAAAAGTCAACTATTGTTAGATTCAAGATTATTTATCTCATCATGCAAGATATGGGAGCTTATTAAGGGATACTTCTAATACTTCAATCATCAATTGAACAAACAATCGCATATGTCAAATTAGAATTAGTGGATGGGATTAATTTGTAATAAAGCTTGCATGTAATGCAAGCAATCATAGTTAGGGTAGAAATGTAGTTAGTTAAATTCATTTATTTTCATGTAATTATTTGTAAACAATATAAATAAGTACCTTTTTGCACTTAATTTTCATCAATGGTAATTCTCACACCTACATATGTTTTCATCAATGGTAATTTTCATGCCTAGATATTTTTAGAGTTGCTATTCATCAACTATTTAATGTTAGTGTTATTATTGAACTATCCAAATTGTTGTGCACTCAATAGTATTTACTACACCTATATTGCTTATGAATGTTTATTGAGATGTTTCATTATGTGTGCTAAGTATTAAATCATTTCAACAAATTTGCATGCTTGTATTGCAAATTTGCAAATGAACTTGAAGGTGTAGCTCATGACTTTGTACTAAGCCCAACATTTAATTTAACCATAGTGTTCATGTTTATGTAGTAATCTACTCAATTTTGTGTATACTTATCCTACTCAATCTCTGTTGTTAACCGAATGGCATAAGCATGTAGTCATAGGATTCATTTTTCGTCAAAAAACGGAAAATCCTTTGCATAGTGGTGAAAGAGTGTCTTAGCCTTTTACCCTAGGCAAAAACCAAGAAGAGATGCATTTAGATTTTATTCAACATGAATGTGAAGCACCCCAAAAATCATTGTAAAGATTGTAAATTGCAATATACATATTATCCAGTTTTAGGTTAGCTTTTAGTTTGCACACAGCTTCCCCTTCTAATTTGAAAAGTGGTTTTACTACACATCTATTTCATTTTGTGTGACACTAAAAGGTGTGAATTAAAATGCTAACAAGTAGACATGTTTGTAAACACACAAACTACGAGAGGATAACAAAAAACCTGTCATAATGTTGGAGCAAAAAAAATTGGAAGAAAGCACGAGAAAAAATGACATACACAATTCTTTTCAAGCACATTGAACTTCTTCATATGGAATTTTCAATTTAAGGCCATTTTATTTTATAGAGAGCAGTTTGATAGTTTCCACTCTTCCAAAAAAAAAGCTTTTTATGCATACAACCATAATAAATGAAAAAACATGGTGTTACTTTCCAAGCATATACTATGCCCTGGAGTTTGGATTACCACAAGATCTATTTGTACATTGTTCATCCCAAACAAAAATTGCAAGCATATTCTATGTAATTTGCGATCCTGTAAAGCATGACAAATCATAGTTAGAAATTTCAAACTACCTTTGACTGAATGTCCAAATATTTGATGGGTTTTATGTTTCAACTGCTATCTCTGCTTGGCTTGATAATCTGGACATGGTGGAGCAACTGCGCTTAAATTCATCTGGGAGTAATACATCCAGCTATCGCCTATTATAAAGCACAATGTAATTTTCTTGGGTTCTAAATTGACTGCCCACTCACTAACGAGTATAGGGTCAAAAATGATTGCTAGACACTTTGAAATCCTTTGTGCTAGATAATTTCCATATTGAGTTCCTATATGCAATTTTTGTCTAGATGCTGGCTGTGAGATAATATAAAACAAATGGATGGACTTGTGGCATCTATGATTTTTGAGAATCCACAAGTACAAACCCATTTTGTCTCACCATACAATAACTATCCACAAGTTTCTGGCATATTTGTCATTGTATTTTTTCTTTAAAATAATTATTAATATGACAGAAAATGAAAAGTTAAGGTCACACTGCCCATAAAAAAGCAATTTCTTCAACTAAACTATATTCTTTGAAAGTTAAGGAGTCAAATGCCACAAACAGAAACTCACTTGTAATTAGGTAAAGTTATGAATTCCTGAATTTGTTTACCTTACAGATCCAGATGCCATGAATACGAGCTAGTTTAAAAGATAGGAATGGTGATAAATTGTCTCCATTGAAGTTTAATAAAGAGCAAAACATTTCTGAGTTTTACTGATTGAAGTTCTCTTGACAAACAACATCATTATATGTCAGTAAGCAAGTAAACACAATTTACCTGATTTCCTCGCTGGTAAAGACTGCGAAGGCTCTTCAGGTGATTGTGATTATAAACAACCTGATCTCCAGAGTCATCATCGTCTGAAAGCAGAAACAATTTTAAAAATTCAAATGTACACACTCTGAAAGTAGAAAAGGGAATACCGATTGATCCTAATTTAAAAAAATTTATGTATATCATAGATTCAAATTTATATAAAACAGTTCCCTGAAAGACAAAAAATTTTGCCTAAATTTAAACCTGTGGAAAACGGTCAAGAAATACATAAACATTCAATGGAAGTTCATAAAAACATCTTATAAATGACAATGGAGAGTTGCATAAGCCATATCTTCAAAAGTCTAGGCTCCGAGATAAATGAAGCCAAAATATAAAGTTATAAATAGAAGTTATCCTTTGCTAACACCTAGGAGCAACAGAAGTCTTATTGTACAGTTTGTTATCATTAGTGTAATTTTGCCTTGAATTTTCCCATAAAGGATGCCTGAATAAGATATTTAGATTTTATATTTTTAACAGTATTCCCCATAATGGGATTTAATATTTGTTGTAAAATTGATTATTTGTTGCAGTTCACATGGAGGCGTCCCCGGGGTCAGTTTCTTTTAAGGATACCTACTGGAGGGATCTCCACTGCATCCACTGCCTGTTCACTACACAAATGCATCACCTGCCCATGGGACAGCAACTGAAAAAAGATTAACATTAAAAAAGGTAAAAACATTCAACCCTAAACCTTATTGATTTAAACCCTAAGCATTATTCACATTTTAATGAGCTAAACTTTAAAACAAAGACTGTGTATAAACATTTTCATTACCTGTGTAAGCTGGAAGGAGTTTTTTGTCTCAATCGAAAGTGTTCTGTATGTGTGAGTGAACAAGATTCAACATTTTATGTGTAGTTTTCACTTTCTATTTTCATTTTGAGTCTTTGAAATTTTATGCTACTATTAATTAGAAGATCAATGATTACATTAAAATTGTGAATATCTCAATTTACTTGAAGTCTTAAAATCCAAGACATAATTTGAAATTTATGTATATCTATACAAGACTCTCAACGCTCCATTTAATTCTGCAACTATGTCTATGTCCTCCCTGTTAGTGTTTGTAGCTTAGGGAGATATTTTTCTCCTAAGTAAAAATTAAGATAAAAATAATTATCAAGGCAGGTTGGCCTTGTTAACAAATGATATTTGTTATTTGTTATTTAAATCAAAGAGGCCGACCTAGATGAAAGGTTGCCTAGTTTGGTATATATACAAGGTGGTGTTCATTCATTCAATAATCAATTCAATTCACTTCATTCTCACCTCCAGCAGAAGCTCACCATTCCATTTGCAGCAGATCAGACTTCAAAGGGAAGCATATTTATTTGTACTATGCATCAAGGAGTGATGCTATTATTCATTGTAATAATTCAGCCTTGACTAAGGCCAGACTTGTAAGCAGATTTCTGCTCTTATTCATTCAATATATTGGAGATATATTTTGCTGGGTTTTTCTCCCTCAAGTAGGAGGGTTTTGCCAGGGTAAAAGTGTTGTGTTTATTGTTCATGTGTTGCATTTTCTGCTTTATGTTAAATCTGATCCTAAAACTAACACTCCCCTTCCCAAAACCTACCACATTTATGTTAGTTTTAGGATCAGAAATTCAATAAGCAAAAATTGCAACACATAAGACAATGAACACAACAGGATACCCTGGGAAAACCCTCCTACTCAAGGGAGAAAAACCCAGCAAATATATTGCTTATATATTCAAGGAATAAGAGCAGAAATTTGCTTACAATTCAAGCCCAACACAATGCCGAATTTGATACAATGAGTAATAGCACCTCTCCTAGGTGTGAAGGTACAAAAGGAATATGTTTCTCCTTGAAATCGATCTGTTGTAACAAGATGATGATCTGCTGCTCAAGTGCGAACTTCTTCTAGGAATGAGAATTATGATTTGAATGAACTTGATGATCTGAATGAACCAACTTCACCTTGTATAAATACAAAACAATGTGTCTCTTCATATAGGTCGGCCTCCTTAAGAAATAATATAATTGAATAAGTTGGCCACATTAAAGAAGTTGGTCTCAATAATAATAATTATCTCTTGACTCAAGTGAAGCGCCTCTTCACTCAATAACGTCTCCAATAAATTAAATAGCCGATGAGGCTATATTTAATTTATGCTTGATGAATCGTCGTGGCTGGAAGTAGAGGCCCGATGCTGCTAACATCAACACTCCCTCTCAGCTAGGGAGGAATACTTCCTGATACACAAGGTCGTGGAATCTCTCAACATCACACTCACAATGGCTACACCCCTTTTTGTGAGAAGAGAACACATCATGGAGTCACTCGACGTGATATCGTCTATCATGGTTGCTCCCATGTATGGAAAGAACATGTGCACAAGTGCCCATCACGAAGTCACTCGACATGATGTCGTCATCTCAACATGACGTCCACCATGCCTACTCCCAAAGGGTGGATAAACACAAGTACAAAGAAATCATCACGGAGTCTCTCAACGTGATGTTGTCATGGAGTCTCTCAACATGTGAAAGATACTCTCTCAAAAAAATTGATTTTCAATAAACAAATACAATGTAACCAAGCACCCATTAAGGTTAGCTTAACTCAAAACGTTGCATAAAAGAACTCTAACCAAGAATGCGCCCTAAAACCACTTAAGGAGGAGGGGTGGGCATATGGTCAGAGGATGCCTAGGATCTACTGAATCAAAGTTAGAAAGATTACAATTGAAAGAGAGAGTCTAAACTCAACACCAAGAATGTGCACTCAAGATCTTTTAACAGGCGAGGTGTTAACATATGGTGGAGTGCTAATTGTTGAATTGAAAGGACATAGGCGGATAACCAGCCATGAGAGAATTTTCCACACTACCACCAAACAGTGGGGGGAAAAGATTACAATTTAACACTTCATCTACTGCAGTAGGCATCCACTCAAGAGTGGGGATTCACCACTTGACAGTGGGTATGAGAAAGCTTACAATTCTAATTATCCACACTAGCAGTAAACCATCCAGGGGTTACAATGTGATAATTAAACATAAATAAGCAGCAATTAAATAGACTGAAACAATACTATTGTTATCAACTTTTACAAATAGAAAGAGCTGCAAATTACAAGAGTTTGACAATGATTTCAAGCACCAAGATATAGAATGATTCCACGTTAGTTATCAACAAGAATTGGTGAAGAAAGACTGGAAAAGAAAACTGAAATAAATCTGATTTAGAAATCTGCAATTCTGGAAATGAATTATCAGCAACTGCAAAATCAATCAAATACTCATAACTTCATCAAATTACCTCCGATTGGACTGAAATCTTTTGTGAATAATCTCTAAGAGTATGCCACCCAAAAACCAATCAAAAACCAGCACCAAATCCTTCACATTAATTTGGCACGAATCCCAATGCCACTTAGAAAAGTACAGCCCTCCTTGAGGGGCAATTTTGATATTAAAAATCAGAAACTCCAAAATTAAATCTACAACTGCACAAGTGGGGTCACCTCTAGCATAGGAATCAATAGAACCAATACCCATAAGCTAAATAAATTCACACCCAAAATTGTAAATAGAAATGTCCTTCAGCCATGAAAGGACCAACAAACACAAATTCTGGAAATAACATCAATTTCTCCAACAATGAAGCTCAATATGTACTTCTGAATGAAGCACACTCTCAATCCATCGTCTAGGGAACCATAGTTTTAGGCCCGAAGAGTGGAATAGAATTGCTAAGCTTTCCCTTAGCCGGATTCTGGATTTCAAACCAGCAACATAACTTTGTTTTAAAAAACATAACATGATCAGCTCTCCAAAATGCAGCAATATATAAGTTTCAATGGGCAAATGAAACACTCTGAATTCCAAGAAGTCGAATCACTTCAACTTCCCAAGGGATGCCACCTTTAACCATTTACTTTATTTTGAAAAATAAAACATTATTCACCTTCCCTTTAGGCGTCCATTTCAATTTGCAACAATAAAGCATTTATTAAATCATTAAATGCTCAACTTGACCCCTTAATGTCCCCTCTTTAAAACAACATGAAGTTATCACTCCTAGGCATGGGGGTACAACTTAAAACATGAAATTGACTAAATATAAAACTTAGTCCAAGCAGATAACCAAAACCAATGCCAATACTAAAACTGAAGGATTACCAAAAATAGCATAATGACCTGAGCTGAACTGCAGATGATAATACTGCCAAAATTAAACTTACTAAAAATAGCCACTGCCAAAAATAGTAAGTTCACTTCAAACTCAACAAAAAACCAAACTGATTGGCCACACTAAACTGCAAAAGATTGAGTTGCTGCTAGAGTGATGTTGCTATAAATATACTTACCAAAAATAGCATATTGCTATAAATAGTAAGTTTTTAACATGCATGTTACCTCATCCTGAAGCTCTTCAAAAACCCAGAAAGCTCCACTAGACATGTGTCAGAAAAACACACATGCAAGCCCTCAAAACTACATCTGAAACCTCCTATTAAATAGGAAACCCTAATTTCTCATTCTGCTTAGCCTACGAGTTTCCGGAAATAGGCTAAATCCAATTGTAGAGCGTAGAGCTAAATCGGGGACATTACAACATGACATCCACCATGGCTACTCCCAAAGGGTGGAACCAAGGGCTTTCACCTCAAATTTCTCTCACAGAAAAAGATGCATTAACAAGGGCTTACACCTCAAATTTTTCTATCACAGAGAAAGATGCATTATCAAGGGCTTACACCTCAAATTTCTCTATCACAGAGAAAGATGCATTAAAAGCAAATCACAGAGGATCACTGATGTTGAGTCTCCCTCTCAGCTAGGGCTTCATTCTCCACAACTCCAAGCTTGTCTCGAAAGTACACAAACTTCACTCTGGAGAGAGGCTTGGTGAGAATATCAATCGTCTGCTCATCAGTACAAATGTATCTCAACATGTTTTGTTCTGTCATAAAACACTGGATTGACAGAAAGCTTCACACAGCTTTGATTATCACAATGGATGACAGTTAGCTCCAATGATTGTCCAAACAATCCTGCAAGGAGCTTTCGAAGCCACACTGCTTCTCGAGTTGCCACACAAATTGCAATATATTCTACCTTTACAGTGCTTAGTGTCACTGAAGACTGCTTCATGCTACACCAGGAAATCATAGCAGATCCCAAATTAAAGCAACAACCAGAGGTGCTCTTCCAATCAGCTACACTCCCTGCCCAATCAGAATCAGAATATCCTTGCAACTGAAGATCTTCATTGGAAGTTTATCTTAAGCCATATCCAATTGTGCCACGTAAGTATCTCAGGATATGCTTAGCTGCAACTAGATGTATTTGCCTTGGTTCACTCATGAACTAACTAAGTGCACTCACTACATAGCAAATATCTAGTCTAGGTACAATATCCTAGACATCATTCTTGATGATAGATTGATATTCTTCAGCCATGGAATCCTTCCATACTTGTTGACTTGATGCTTCCTCAACACTAGAAGGCTCAAATTCTATGATATGACTTGTTAATGCAACATAACTTGGAAACTGTTGTGGTCTTTTGCTTTCTCTGAATGTGCATCTAGGAGCTACAAACCTTTATGCCTCCTGCATTGTTTGCCTAGCCCATAGAGCTCTTTTCCGACCTATGACAATATCTCTTGGCCCATCAATTGGTTCAGTAGACTCCCTCTGAATGTTAGTTCCTCCTCTTCGAAGAAATAGACCGTAATGACAGCCTGAATAGGTTCTTCCTCTTCAAGAGATGTCTATGGCAAAAAGTTGTGTCTCTATTCTTTAGCCTGCGTTGTTTCCTTACAGGATGCATCAAGCTCTTCCTCCCTTGAATTCCTTAAGTAGTCCCAGATAATTAATTCATCATTCATTTGCTTCTCAATCCAAACTGCATTTTCAAGAGATTAATAACAGTTCATGAAAATCAAACTACAAATGAAGCATGTAGCAAATATTATTAGATAGATTAATTAAAGAAATAATAGGACTTAACTTTGTTGATTCTGAAGTATCTTTCTTTCAACTTTACTGCTCTTGGAAGTGCTAATCTCAGCACAACAAAATGACAATCTGCTCAACACAGATTTCTTAGATACAATATGCAACCAGCATATAAAACTAGACCTCTCAAGGAATCAAGGCTCCATCACAATCCTTGCACATAGAGGATGGTATCGATGTCACCAACCAATCACAATCGAAATTGCAATTCTCCTTTCATTTCTAAGTCACACTCAAAAATCTTCACAACTAGCATGAAACAACTCGCAATGAATGATTGATATCTCCAAAGGATCTTATGCCAGTGATCACTTATTCACGAGAAAACATGATCACACACGATCCAAATAAACGATGTCAGATCTACACAACTCAACAGACTGAAATTCACCCCAGATTTCAAAAGTATAAACAAAAAGATACTTATCTCTTTCTTGTCTAATCTTCCTCACAATCCACCAATTGTTCTTCCCTAATCTTTGCACCTAAAGATTCAGATCTGCTGCAATGGAATGATCTGCTGCTACAGAATGATTGCAACTTCAGAAAAAATGTCTTCAAGTAGCAGATACGTGGACACAAGACCTCCAGATACGCCCAGAATAGGAACAGAAAACTTTTGTATCATAAGAAGCACCAATATATTTTGTATCGCCAAGAATAACTCTCAACCAATCCAAGCAATGATCAAACACTTAGAATGAAATACTTATATTGCCTTGGTCAACAATCTGCTCGGTTTCACTAATTAGACTCACAATCATGAACTGTATGATTACACAGGAAACATGTGCAATATCATGTAGCGGCAGACCTAGTAACACACCGTTGTCTGAATATTTCCTCCAACGCATACCATATATTCATTGATCATATAAGTAGTGATCCTACGATTTCGTGGTGACTAATCACCTTTGAACAATCGAGCCTTCAAGTCCTCGGCTTCACAATACAAATAGCGGCAATCCTGTGTTTAGGCGTGAATCGACCATCAAACAAGCATCAATATAATTGTTTGTCTTATTTGGCAGCTAGATGTAATCCTTGTCATTTATGGGTCGATACAATGAAGGTTTGATAGCAAGACATCTCTTTATAAAATATGGTCGCTTCCTTCTAAGTCTCACACCACTGCATATGACACGATCTGACTTCTTGTAATGACCACGTTCCAAATAATAATGCTATGGTGGTCCGCTCACTCCACCAATTAGATTAAAATATCTAATTCGTTTTTATTTGATGATCGGGCGGCACCTTTTGAGAGAATGCAATGGAAAGAAACAAGCACAAAGCTCCCGATTTCTTTCGTCCAATCTGCCTTGCTTTGTCTTATCCAAATATTAGTAGGTTGCACACCAAGCAGCTCCCAACAGGTCTAAGTGGACCGATGCGGTTATTAAATCTTCTTCAATTTTCGCGACGGATTCAAACCAAAGCTCCTTGCTGCGATCACATTGTATATGTGATTCCCTTAACTTGGAGACCATCGATTATTGTGGGAATTGATCATCAAATTAAATGAAGCGATAGCTTCAATATATCAAATACTTGTGAATTTGATTCCTCTTTACAAACTAGTGGCTCAAATATGCAAACTCACGAATTCACTTTCCCCCGATATTGGATGATGCTTGTCTTCATTCAGAGACCTCGATTTCATGAAGCAACTCCTTAGTTGGCTGGTTACACCTTCAGATAAATGCCACAATTTGTCTATGTCAGTTCTTCCCTGAGCCGTATAATCTATATCGGATGATCTTCGTATTCACTTCTACAGCGGCCTCTTAAATTATATCCTACTTCAGAAAGCAGTTAAAAAATCCAGAACGCCCTTCAGATTGCTTAAACAGATCTGATCAGATCTCTTCTAAACCTGCTCTGATACCATGTTAGTTTTAGGATCAGAAATTCAATACACAGAAATTGCAAAACATAAGACAATGAACACAATAGGATACCTTGGGAAAACCCTCCTACTCAAGGGAGAAAAACCCAGCAAATATATCGCTTATATATTCAAGGAATAAGAGCAGAAATTTGCTTACAACTCGAGCCCAACACAATGCCGAATTTGATACAATGAGTAATAGCACCTCTCCTAGGTGCGAAGATACAAAAGGAATATGTTTCTCCTTGAAATCGATTTGCTATAACAAGATGATGATCTATTGCTCAAGTGCGAACTTCTTCTAGGAATGAGAATTATGATTTGAATGAACTTGATGATCTGAATGAACCAACTTCACCTTGTATAAATACAAAACAATGTGTCTCTTCATATAGGTCGGCCTCCTTAAGAAATAATATAATTGAATAAGTCGGCCACATTAAAGAAGCCGGCCTCAATAATAATAATTATCTCTTGACTCAAGTGAAGCGCCTCTTCACTTAATAACGTCTCCAATAAATTAAGTAGCCAATGAGGCTATATTTAATTTATGCTTGATGAATCGTGGTGGCTGGAAGTAGAGGCCCGACGCTGCTAACATCAACAATTTAGCCACTAACAACTGCTTTTCTCTGGTCCAACAGCTAGTAGGGTGGTTGGTACGGCTAAAGACCCTTAGCTCCTCCCTAACCACCCAAGGGGAGACTATGGCCTTTCTAAGTAGTCCACCCCAAAACTCCTCTTCCTAGCCTTTTCAGTAGTTTGGCAGAGTTAGCCTATTCAGTTGTTCCCGTAGGCTAATGGAGTATGGTTAGGGAACTTTGGTGACCATTTATCCAGCATGGTGTGGTTGGGAGTTGCGTAATGCTCTTTTTTGGAGTGCTTTTGGTGATTTCTCCCATACTATTTTTAGTAAGTCAGTTTCGGGCACCGATGGAGCCAATTGTCAATCTGCTATTTTTAGTAGTGTCAATGGGAGCAATTGATATCCATATTTTAATATTTTAAGGGTCCGGTGCAATTATTTTAAATTACATAAAGTTATTAAGGTTAAATTAAATATTTAACTTATGTTATTTTATAAAGTTACTTTATTAAAAGGGACCATGGGAAACATAAGGAAATATTATGAAGTGAATATTGGTATAACTTAAGTTGGGCACCTAAAAGGGAGTCATAAGGGGATGTTTTAATTCAAAATTAAATTATTTTATTTCCCCAAGGGGGGTCGTGGGATTTTGAGGGAGATATATAAAGTGGCTTTGAGCTCATTTTCTCTTTATGCTAGATTGAATATTTGTTATTGTTCTTGTTCTTCGAGGAGTTAATTCTTCTCAAGGATTGTGAGGACGAAATTCCTTGCAAGCAGCATTCTCTGCATTGTTGAGAGATACAATCTGGAGAATATCGTGGTGGTTTCACATAGAGATCACAATTGGGCTTCACTAGTGTCCATTTCTTCCTTTTCTTTAGTTGCTAGAGCTTCGTATTTCAAAGACCATTCATTGAGACTGACTGGAGGAAGGTATTTGGGGTTTGTTGGCTGTTATCAACCCCATTGCTGGGCCATACCATTGCACATGCTGGTTGTATCAATGGTGTTGTATGGGTGCAAAGTTTGGGCTAGTGGAATATCAATTTTGAAATGGAGGCAAATAGAAAGGTCCAAAAGCATCTAATTACAAACAATTTCAGAATTAAGGTTTCAGCTCCCTATGATATTATCCTTGTAGAGACAAGTGCTTTCCCATTAGAGGCAACCACTATGTCCAGGTTATTGCATTGCTTGAAAAAGCAGTAAACATGAAGATCAGCAAGTGGCCTACGGCTGCACGAGATGAAGTGTTGCATAGAAAGAAGAACACATGGATGAAACAAAATTACAAATGAATAATTGGTTGGAACATTAGCCTAGACAAATGTCAAACCTTAACAGAGACATGAAAAGTTATGTTGGCGTTTCAATTAGCACCTCTGGAGCGCTTATTGGAAACGGACAGCTGTTGCAAGTGTGTTAGTACATGCTCTTCGGATTATAGAGAGGAAGATCTCTCTTTGTTGATTTTCTATTGTAAAAAAAGGGGTGTACTAAGGTTCCTATCTTTTTTACTCAACAGCAAGACACAAGGGTGCATAAACCAAATGCGCCGTAGCTAAGCCTTTTCTCTGGTTTCCGCAGATCTTAACTACGACTAAGTAAGCTTCTAAACTATCCTACCTCCCCAAGATAAACAGAGCATGAGGGCGTAGGAGCGGAATGAATTGGTTGGATCACTTGAATCCTCCGTCTCAATGGAATATGGCCAAGGCTCTGAACCTTTGGATATATACCAAGATAGGGCTTGATACAAGCAAACACTCTCTTACGGTAAATTGGATCTGAGACTTGCCAAAGAGGAGGAACCCCTGTCCGAGGTGTAGGCTTGGAAACAGCTCACTAGAAACAACAAGGAACGATGGCCTGTCTAGCAGGATTCCCGAGGAGGTGACGACACCTATCCAAAGTCTAGGCTGCAAGACAAAACATTAAACAACATCATACGATAATGATCGATGACAAAATATCCAAGGAGGTGACGACACCTGTCCAAGGAGGAGATTGAAACAATACACTATTTGAAAACAAGACTATGAATAGACTCAAGTATTTAGATCAAGCAAGCATGCACCATCTAATTTATTTCTTCAAGGTTCTCCAAAGAATTAAAAAGGTTGGGACAGCAAACGCACAAAATCATGCACAATTGCGATTAACCAACAAACTCTCATCCAAGAGTGAACAGATATAAACAAGCTAACTCTGGCAACAATGGCGTAGCAATTTTGCTTAGCAAATAAAGGTTAAACAAATAAAGAACCTAAGGCTCTTATTTATAGAAACTCAAAGGAGTAGGCAACCCTAAAATCTCCTTGAGTTAACAAACAGTTCTTGCCAATCAGCAAGATTTATTTCTCTGTCTAAAAGTAGGTGAGCAAATAGTTAACTGGAAATCTACTTCAGTTAACTAAAACTAAACAAAAGTCAAACTGGAAGTCTACCTCAGTTGACTAACACCTAACTAAAAGTGAACTTATAATTACTAATATGTCTCCAAATACACATCAACCTTTTGAGGAGATCTGAGATCCACAAATCGTGGGAGTCAAATAGACATCCTAGATCAATGGGATTTGACATGCATGATCTGTGGAGATCTGGAGTCAACTTGGAAAGGGGCATCAAGTTGACTTTAGTCATAATTAATGCTATTTGGAGGGTAGGACGTCCTTCCTTGGTGCTTTACACCTCTTCACCACTGGTCAACAAAGTCTCTATCCAGTCATTGACCTCCTCAACCTCCGGGCAATTAATGTTTTTCAAGGTGACTGTGGCGTCTAAGCATTTCTTCACCCATCTCAAGTTGTTGCCGATAAATTATGCATTGGGCAGCTACTTCATCTAACTGGATAGACATGGCTGCAATTTGGCTAATTTGCAGCCATTGGGATCTTCAAGGAATGAAGATCGGATGACATCTTGAAACTGTGTCTGTACCGTTTCAAGCTCAACATATTCTCCTCCTTCTCGCTGATATTCTAACTCAAGGAAGGATATTACCAACGTTCTTGCGAAATTGATAATATTGGCGACAAAGCGTTTATAATCAATCAGCTCCATAGAGTTGGCATCGTAGGCTCTCACCTTGTATGCCACTTGTTCTTTCCACTCAAAGAGATGTTTATTTTCTGTGGTTGTAACTGATTCATATGCTTGTCACAAATCAGCAACTGTCGCCTCTTCTCTCGGCCTCTCTTGAGCTGCTTTCAAGTCTGACTGTTGGATTTCTGATCGAAGTCCATGTGCTCTGTCTCTCAGCTGATATGCTTCTGCTAATACACACCTTCCTTTGACGACAAAATCATCCACTTGACGTCTCAAGTGTTTGTCGTATGTAATCAACTGATGATGGTTTCTTTCAGCTGGGAGATCCAATAGTCCTTGAGGCAAGGTCGAGGAGTTGGGAGTGTCATGTATCAAACTGGAAATGTACAATTTTAGTTGATGGATTTCAGCCTTCAAGGCTGCTTTGTCTTGTCCGTCCTTTGTCATCCTTTCTTTGACGCTCGTTGAGGCGATTCCAAGAAGGTTTGCCTCCACCTATCGAGTGGTCTTTCCAAGGTTCACCTTTGAAAGCGTGAAATCCTCAACCCTCACATTATGTATGTCTTTATCTTCAGGCGGGGCAGCAGTCTCTATGACAACCTCGTTCTCTGCATTCTTCAACTTCTTTGCCGGCATGTCTTGTGGGACATGGTGGAATTCAGAGAAGAAAAGCTGATAAGGTCTCTCCCTTTTCCTCCCAAGCGAGCTTTCCAGCCAAATAGAATCTCGGCTAGTATTGCTGGGAGGAGGAGCATAGGCCCCCTAAATGCTGGAAGAACGAGACTGTGTCATGGCAATGCCTCATGGTGGCAAGTCCAAATCAATAGGAATTTGCGACCTTTGTGATGGTGGTGAAGTCAGTGGCTCTGTTTCTATTACAGGCACTGCTTCTGCTGCAACCTCTTCTACAATGGGTTTCATCTCTCCCTCGATTATCTCAATCACTCGCTCTAGTGTAGTTGCAACGGTCTCAACTGTTTCAGGTAAATTGGTGGCTGTCTCCACCTGTACCTCTTGTCGGCTTGTGTTGGCAATTCCTTTTCTCCCCCATGTGCTCCTTGACATCCGCATTCCTTTTGGAAGAATGCTCATCTTCTTCTATCTGGGTATCCTCCTAGACGAGGTAGGTAGTGTAAATTGAACCGTTGGCGGCTCTAATCGGGGAAGTACTACCTTCCTTGTCCTTTTACTGTCAAGGTAGAGTTGACTGTGTCGAAATACTCTACCCGTTTTTTCCTCAATAGATGTACTCTCTTTCGCGTACCAGTCTACTTTGCCGAGTGGTTGTGAATCCACTAGACCCGTGAAGAAGGAAGAAAGAATGACTTCTTCTTCGTCATCAGATAAGCCCTCGATGTCCTCTAACATGAATTCTGCAATTTGTGAGAGCTTGAATCTGCTATGGTTCCTTCTTCTCACTTCGAACTCATCCTCGCAGTTGACGCAAAAATCCTCCATGAAAGGTTCATGTGATGATCTTTGCTCAAGGTGTGCTGCGAAGATGCCTCTGGGGTCATAGGATGGCCTCTTGTCGATGAGGTACTTGAGATTAAATCTCACTATTTCTTGGCTTATCAACCTGGCATCTGCTGCAGTCCTGCATCTGTAGAATCCCATATGAAAAGGAAAGTTTGCAGCAGACTTCTTCTTTATGTGAAGGTAAGAGTGAACCTCGGCCAACTACCTCGGGAATTCCATGAACACTACCCTATCTGAGGGATAGCGTGGCATCATGGCGGGGTGACCATTGTAGCCATACACACGTATGTAGGTGAAAGTGGGAAATTGGATGAACCAATCTGCCCAGTCCACCATTGTTGCCTTAGCTGCTAGTGAAATACGAACGTGCATCTCATGGTCTAGCTCGTGCATGGTGTGCATAGTAAAAAGGTCATTTATCTTCTTGAAGTGTCTTTCCGCTAGAGTGAACTCCAGGCGAGGAAAGTATTCTTGGACCTTTTGCACACCCAGGGTTCCCACAGTGTTTAGTGTTCTGAAATCGCCTTGGAAGGCTATCAGGTAGACCAGGTATGAACACATGTGGAAACGGTGCTCTTCTAGAAACCCGGTGAATTGTTGGTGGAGTGTGTCACTGATCAGGGAGGCCCAGTCGTAACGTTCTTTCCTGCTGATTATTTTGCCAATAATGTAGAACATCCACGGTTGGAAGGATTTCCCCTCTTCTTGCCCAGTGACTCTACTGAGTAGGGTGATTAACACTCCGTACTCATCTTTGAATTCTCCTCTCCCAACCAATCTGGGCAAGCTGGTTCTCTTTGTTTTCAACCAATGTTTAGCCATTATAAGTGAACACTCGTCCTTCAAAGCCTCAAATGCCTTTTCTCATTGTCACTGATATAACCTTCTTGGTAGGGCATGGTGGAATTGCAAAACAAGTATCTATGTCCACTGGCTTCAAGCTGCAAATCACCCTCCCGTCTACTGACAGGATCTCTCTTGTAGTTAGGTTGTAATGCTTTGTGCAAGCAGTTACAAGCTCAATGCTCTGTAAGGTGATCGGAATAGACGCAACTTGGAATAAACCGGATTCTTCAATGTTTTGCAACGTAATTTGGTTCATGCCCTCCAAGTCTTCAAAACTGACTTCTAGATTTTTTTGCCATAAGTCTGTGTCAATTGTTTTCAGGTAATCATGGTATAAGACCGTTTTGGTCTTGTATTGTACCTGAGAGTACTGCATTCTGAAAACCTTGAATATTGATTGGGCACTTGACCCTGTTCTGACACTTTTCTAGAATTGCTAAAAATAGCCTCGCCGGGGGTAATTTTTATGAAAAATTCTGAGACATGGGTTTCGTTGAGAATGATTTTCTAAACAAACCCAGATTGTTAGAAATTCGGAAAAATAAGTTTTTCTTTGACATGCAAAAGCCCTTTGGTGGCAGAGGCAACGGGGTACCAGAAAGTGATTTTTCTCGGAAAAATCTAACACATGGGTTTTGTTCGTGCTTCAAAGCTAAACAAACCCAGTTTGTCTGTTTTTCAATATTATGACTTTTTTCCTGAAACCCTAAAAAATAGGGGCAGCAGGGCTACTTTTTCTGGAAAAATCTAACACATGGGTTTTGTTGAAAAAGCTGTGTTGATCATACCCAGTTGGCCAGATCTATGATTATCTGTCGTTTCCTATGACATGCAAAGAAATTTAGACAGAAATAGAGGAAGTAGACAGAAGATGGATTGGAAGTTATAAACTGCCACTTTGCAATAATCTGTCTCTGGAAGCAATCTTGGGGGAAGAATACTTTTACTGCCAATGATCTTCAAAAATATTGAAGATCCGTCCAAAACCTCTGCTAGATCTTGAAAACGTGTTCTTGAGAGCTATTTGATATTTTATCCTTCAACCTACAAAAAGAATAATAAAGAATGGGACGCCTAGCATGAATATATGGTGATTAGGGTTAAGATCCACAAAGTATGGAAGATAACTCATCATTTAGGTCTGATTTGGAGTTCCAAAAGGTGATTTCCACTGATTGTGGAGTGTTTAGCCTCTTTTTGGCTCCAAATTTGCTAACTCAAGTCAACACTTTTTGCTTTGACTTTTTTTAGGCATCCATCTTTGAAGTTGATCATTTTTGTATGTTTTGCAAGTTGAAGTACTCTTGTTTGATCTTTGATTCAGGTTACTCAATTGATCTCTGGCAGTGGCTGGCAGTTCTGTTGTTGAGGTGGGATCAACATGATGAGATATGCCTGGGAGGGTTTAACTCAAAAAACTGAGTTTAGGTCTCCAGAAAGAAGGGCACCTTTCCTTGAGAGGGGCGTTTTTGACAATGCCTTAGTCAATTTTCATTGACTGTTCTTCGTTTTGACCTTTTCAGACCCTCTTTGCTTTGATCTGATGTTCTCGATGTTAGATGAATCAGATGACTCTGCTTGACGATGCATCGGGTAGCCGGTTCGGTCTTGCTCAGGATGACTGACTTCTCAGTTGAAGCTGGCCAGTTTAGATCCTTCAAACTAAAAGGCGCCCTTGGCCAGCAGGGGCACTTTTAGCTTTTGTTTGAATTTCTTCATGCTGTGAACTGCCTGACTTTGGCCTCCTCCATCAAATGATTGATTTGTCGGAAGTTATAGCTGATAGTCTCGCTGACGAGATAGGTCATAGCTGAGAAGGTCATCTTGGGAGGCAGTGAAGATTCTGGTTGAATCTGGATGCCTTTAAGAAAGGTTGTCTTTCTTCAAGAGGGGCGCTTTTAGCCATGCCTTAGCCATTTTCTGGCTTATCTTTCTAGTTCTTCAATTTTGGCTTTTTCTGGTTGATCTCAACTCGTGATCGTTTGGTGTGTCTTATGGACTTGCTATTAGATTGATCACGTAGCTGGGAGGAAGCTGGAAAGATATCATGTATAGAGTAGCTACTTATGGATTCATCTGGTGTCTACAACTGAGGGGCGCCCCTGGCCAGCAGGGGCACTTTTACCTTGAAGCTCTCTGATTTGGCATCTTTGACGTTGATGGATCCTCCATACTTTGCTGACGGTTGGTCAATGATCCCTGAATCAGATGATTTTATTGATTGTTTCGTTGTCGAGCCAGCATGAAAGTGAAGAGGATGACTGAGTTGAAGATGCCAAATGATTACATTTGCACTCTGAGATCCAAGGGCGCCTTTCTTCAAGAGGGGCGCCTTTTTCAACTGTGGATTGTGTTTTGCCTTGGTAGACAAAAAGTACACCTTCTAGACTTAGCCAAATTTTGGCCTTTTCCGTTTTGAGAATCTCCTTCGTTGAAACAGCATCTTTTTGACCTTTTCCGCCATGGCTTTTTCGTTGAAGCTTTTGAGGTTTAGCTTTCAGCACCTGGTACTGGCCAATCTACCATTAATGGTTGCGGAGCTCCTAACTTTGTTCCTAAAAAATAGAAATAGACCCACCAGAGTAAAAAATGTGTTTTGATAATTCTGACTTGATCAATGTGATCGTGAAGGTAATTAACCCTATCAGAATTAATTTCAATCATTTCCGAGAAGGTCCTATTTTTAAGGGTTTCCTTAAAAATAGGGGCGTAAAACCCTAATTTTCATTTTTTTAGAATTTTAACCATAGGTTCCTAGACAGAAACCCACAAAGACTCCATATTTGTTTTGACCTAAAACATACTTTCGATGGCATTTTACATTGTTTAGCTCAATTTAAGCAGAATGCCAAAATTTTCATTTTGGGTATAACATAGGCTCTGTCTGGTGACCATGTCGGATACCTACGGCATAGGAGAACCGAGAATCTCAAGTTTCGTAGACCAGTACTTTATCAGTTGGGTAACGAAGTCAGGACTCATTTCCTATTTCACATAAGAACTTGAAGTTCACCTTCGTTATTGGGGGGCTCACCTATTTATTCACCTAAAACAAGACTTCCTAAGAAATCACCTAAAACACGACAATACTTTACAGAACAGGGAAAAACATAACAACATAACGATAAAGCGAAAAAATTATCTACAATATACTCACCCCATCCCCGAAGGCATGAAATGTTTCAAGTACTACCTGCTGTAGGGCAGTGGAAAGAGCCTTCCATCTGAATGTGAGAGAATGTAAGAATTCTCTCCTGCAACATCATGTATCAGGAACAGGCCCAACCAAAGGGAGTCGAATTTTCCGTGCATTCCTTTTGGTTTGTGTCTCTTGTCCCACAGCAGGACTCTATCTCCAATCTCGAAGTCTCGTTGCCGAGCCTTCTGGTCGAAGATTTTCTTCACTCTTTCTTGGTGATGAGTGATTTTATCAACAACCTCCACCCTCTCTTCTTGTAATTGTGTTAGACATAGAATGCGCTTTTGGATTGGATCCTTGAACTCTTCATCTTCTATTGCAGATGCCAGCTGCAAAGTTGACAACTCCAAAGTGATGGGTAGCATCGCTTCAATGCCGTATATGATAACAAAGGGGGAAGTGCCGATAGCTCTCTTGGGTGTGATCCTATCAACCCAAAGAGCGTCATATAACTTAATGTGCCAAGACCGTTGATTGGTTTCAACCATCTTGCACATGATCGTGACTATGTTCTTATTGGATGACTCGACCTATCCGTTGCCTTGTGGATAGTAATCTAAAGAATGGGACAGTGTGATGCCATAGTCGAAACAGAATTCTACTAACTCCTCTAATGAGAAGCTTGTAGCATTGTCGGTCACGATCTTCCTTGGTACTCCGAAGCGTGTGATAATATTTTCTTTGAGGAATGTGCACACAACTTCGGAAGTAGCATTCTTCATAGGAACTGCTTCAACCCATTTGGTAAAATAATTTGTCGCCATAAGGACATAGACATGTCCCTTACTGGAATGTGGGTTTATTGGACCTATGAAGTCGATCCCCCATTGCTGGAATGGAGCATCTATTATTACTGGCCTCAGTGGAATGGCTGCTAGCTTGAGTTTGCCAACAAAATGTTGGCATTGTTGACATTATTGCACCCATTCATATGCGTCGCGGAACAGAGTTAGCCAGAAGAACTGTGCCCACAGAATTTTAAATGTTGTGACCCTTGATGAAAAGTGGCCACCGCATGCTTCGTTGTGAAATGTTTCCAACAACCGCCGTTGTTGGTCTCTACTGACGCAAAGCAAGAACATTCCATCAAGTCCACGCTTGTATAGAACGTTGCCTTGCAGCACATAGTTTTGTGCTTTCAACCTCAGGGTTCTTTTCTGGTGTTTGTCCAAGTGGTTTGGATATTCTCCATAGGTTGCGTAGTACCATAGTTCTGAGTACCACTCCTCCGCATAATCAACCAATAAGACCATTGGAAGGTCTTCTTCAGTTTCTGTTCCTATCACGCCATCAGCCGCCTGATGCTTTAGATCACCATCTTCCGCCATGAGCTAACATAGACCTCTCCTGCGGACGAGTTTGGTCAGCTTGATATCTAAGTCATATTCCTGGACCTTGGCAATCCAGTTGCCTCTTTTAGTCCCCATCTCCTGCTGAGTTAGGATACTTTTGACTACAGGATCAGTGACATAGACTGTTGTGTGAGCATTTAAGATGTAGAATCTAAAAAATTTCACAGCTCTCATGACAGCATAGGCATTCTTTTCAATCTAGGAGTAGCGAGATTCGCTATCTTTGAAACTACTGCTCATGAAAGCAATTGGCGATTCCGACTCCTCATTCAGCTTCTGGGTTAGTATGGCAGAAAGAGTGTACTCCGACGCGTAACAGTAAAGAATGAATTCCTTACTGAAATCGGGTCGAACCAGCACTGGTGCCTTACTGATGGCTTCTTTAATCTTGACGAACGCCTCTTTTCCTTTGTCGGTCCATTTGAAGGCGGTCGTCTTCTTCATCATTGCTGATATATCCTTGGTCAGCTCTAAGAAGTCAAGCACAAATCTTCGTATGAAGTTTACCTTTCCGAAGAAAGAGTGCACCTAAGTAGTATTGGTTGGGAGAGATAGGTTTTTGATAGAATCCACTCGATCAGGATCGATCCGAGTTCCTTCTTTGGAGATGATATGGCCTAGTAGTTTGCCTTCCGTCACCGCAAAGATAGACTTCTTTGGATTCAAGGATATATGGTGATACCTACATCTCTTGAACACTTTCACTAAGTGTTGAAAATGATCTTGCCGCTTCCGTGAGAAAGCAGTAAGGTCGTCAAGGTAGACGACTATCACTTTATTCTTTAGATCTCCAAACGCCAAATTCATGGCTCATTGAAAGGTGGCACCGGCGTTGATGAGGCCAAAGGGCATCCTCTCATAGGCGAACGTTCCCCACGAGGTGGTGAACGCTGTCTTGATTTGATCCTCCTTAGCCACCGCAATTTGATTGTACCCGAAAAAGCCATCAAGTAATGATAACATCTCCGATCCGGTAACCATCTGCAAGGTATACTCCATGATAGGTAAAGGATAATTATCCTTTAATGACAATTGGTTCAGGTTCCTGAAGTTGACACAAATCCGGATCTCTCCGTTCTTTTTGCGCACAAGAACAATATTGGACACACAAGTAGAATGATGGATTGGAAATATGATCTTGGCGTCCACCATCTTTTGTACCTCCGCGTAGATTGTATCTTGAACATGCGGGTTGTAGTGCCTCTGCTTTTGCCTAAAAGGCTTGATATCTAACTTGAGTGGAATTGTATGAGACAATTCCTTTGGTGTGAAGATTTTTAGATCTTGATAAGTCCATGCAAAGACATCCTTGTACTATCTGAACAAGGAGACAAAGTTGTTACTTTCTTCCGCAGTGCAACCCTTTCCCAAGTTGACAAGCCGAGGCTTGTCTTCGGTGCCGATGTTGATTTGACTATACTCAGCAGATGTTTTGCTAGCTGAATCTCTTTGATCTTGCAAACGTCTATCATGCTTGTCAAATATATCCTCCAAGGATACTAGGCCCTTGGGGATGTTGTTACCTCTTAGCTGGATGATGCCGGATTCCGTTGCTTCAGAATCTTCTACTATGGATTCTTTGAAAGGAGAGGTACTTCCTTCAAAGAATAGTTCTTTGTAATTGTCCCCCATGCAGAGGAACTCCTTGATGTCATCATCATCATCAAAGACCTGCCAATTTTCACAATTGTCAGGGACAGATGGCCTATACACGAGCTCAATAGCGAAGGCATTCTGACGGAAATCAGAATGAGGCATGAAGAGTGCAACGGATACCACAAGGGCATTTGCTCTGCTATTTTTCTCGCGCGGAATGTACTTGATGTTGAATGCTTCGAACCAATCAATAGCATTCCACACCCTTTGTCGATAAGCCTGAAGGCGGCCTTTTCTAACTTGATAGCGATCTTTGACCTGATGTACGATCAGCTTTGCGTCACCTTCAGCTTGAAGGCATTTTATACCCATATCTCTCGCATTCTTGAGGCCTAGTATAAGCGCTTCGTATTCTGCAGTGTTGTTCGTGTTATCGAACTGCAAGCGATAAGCAAATGGATATAAAACTCCTTTAGGAGAGGTAATGACAATTCCCGCTCCTGAGCCTGCTGTCGAGCAACTTCCATCGAATTGCATTGTCCACATCTTTGATCTTTCATTTGATGTATTTGTGGCAAATGCAACTTTCTTTTCTTCTTCGGTTACTTCGGTCAACATGGCATATGTACCAGGACCTGTACTTTGATGTAGCACTTGTGCTTGGGGGTCCGGAGATTTCACCACCGTGAATTTTGACTTAGCCTCTGGTTCCAACTTGAAGCTACCTTTCTTTAGTGGAATGGTCGCATATGACCAATCCATTTGAATCTCACCTCTGAGATCCTTGCAGAAGCTTCGGCTTAGTAGCATCCCATAGCTGATTGGAATGTCAGCTATGAGGATGGTCATCATGATCTTCTTCTCTGGACAGGACGCTAGTCTTACTTGTGCATCTTTCAGTTGGCCAACTAATGGCACCGGTTTTGATTCAAGTGAATAACACTTGTCGTGAGTTTCGGTGCATGATAGTCCCAATGAGTTCATGATTTGCAAAGGCATGACGTTGTCTGATGCTCCAAAGTCGATGATGCAGTTGTTGAGCTTATAGCCTCCCATATACAAAGATATGTAGAAGGGTTTGGGATTTTCTCCCGCTGGTACGGTAGATGCTAGCAACGTAGGCTAGATGATAGCCTGCTTTTGTACTACTTTGAGAATTCGATCCATTTGATCGAGATGATCCTGGAGATACTCCAACTGTGAGATTTGTACCTTCGTCTTCATCATAGACGTCACAATGTCAAAGTTCGTCGAAGACAGATCTTGAGGGTTTGGTGTGACATTCTCCTGTGTAGACTTGGGATTAGAAGTGGAAGCTTCTTTTCCCTTTTCATTTGACTTTCGTCTATCTTCTTCTTCTTTTTGTGCTTTGAAATGTTGAGCGCAAGTGAATACAGGCGTCAACATGTTCTCGTGGTTGACAGCAAGAGAGTACTGACGGTAATCTTCTTCTTCTTGATTTTCGGGTTCGCTATGAAAGTATCCCATTGCGAAGTTGCCATCGAAGTTGTCTGTTTGTGGTGAGACAACATTCGCATTTGAAGGTACTGAATTTGAGCTTGGTGCTCGATCTCCGGCATATCCCATGATCTGATCTAATCTTTGATTCTCAGGACATGTGGATCCGGTATGTTCGTTTGTATCATGGAAACAGCAAAACATATTAGATTTTTTGGCCTCCGCTCCTCTTTGAGGAGGTCCTTGATTTCGAGGCTTGTAGTTGTTGTTGTTGTTGAAAGGTTGGAAATTATTCCTCTTTGGCTGGTACGACTGTTGAGGCTGGTACTGCTGTTGAGGTTGGTACTGCTGTTGAGGTTGGTACTGTTGTTGAGGCTGGTACTGTGGTGGTGCGGGCAGTGCTTGCTGCCCTTGATTGGGTGACTGTCTTTTCAAAATAGTCACCTCATTTGCTACCTTCTGTAGCAATGGATCTGCTGATGCTTGGACCAACGGTCTGATAGCATCTCCCTTCATCTTTCTCATGGTCATCATGTGATCTTCGATCTCAATAGCTTTCTCTTGTGCAGTTTGTAAGTCTTCTTCGTGACTTCCTTTGATGAAAAAGGCTATCTCTGAGGGTAGGGCGTTGACAAAGCTGCTCATCAAAATCTCATCTGATGGGTTGAGTGTGTGAGAAAGACGTGTAGCTAGGCGATTAAACCTTGCTACGAACTCTCTCATCGGTTTTGTAGGCTTCATCTTAGAGTGAGATAATCGAACAAATAACTGGTGACTATCTTCGGCGGGTTTGAATCTCACCAAGAATTTGTCACTCATGTCCTCCCAGTTTCTGATTGCTCCAGCCGGTAAGTGATGGAACCAATCAGAAGCATTTGCTTCAAGAGTTTCGACAAAGAGTCGAACGGCGATATCTTCATGTGGCACGAACAGAATGGAACAAGCCGCTGTGAACGCTAATAGATGCTCGTCAGGGTGTTTAGCCCCGTCGCCAAAAATTCTTGGGAAGTGCTTTCGCGATCCCTTTGGAAGGTCATGATTGCCTTGTAAGGCCAAGGGGCCAATGTTGTTGCCCCATGGAAAAGGTGCTTGGCGTCTTACGGGTCTTGCATTACGGCCATTGCCGAATAGGTTATATCCGTTGTTGTAGTTGTTGTTACCATTACCGTTGCCATTGCCATTGCCATCATTGTTATTGTGGCCATTGTCGTCATTGTTGTCATTGCCGTTGTTACGACCATTGTCGTTGTTGCCAATGCCGTTGTTATGGGCATTGTCGTCATAGAGACGGTTGTCTGCCATTGCTTGAGCTGGAGGTTCTCGTTGGTTTTCTTCTAGAAAGTGTTCAGAAACCTCTTCAAAGACTTGCTCAATATCGGATGCTTCTCCGATGTCTTCTTGAAAACGGGGATTATTTCTCCTCCGTACGTATACTTGGTGAGCTAGGATGCTTACTGCCATGCGGGTGGTGGTAACACTGGTCTCTCAACTGCAAGGTCAGCCTTTCTTTCTTCCTCGTCCAAAGTAATAGCTGCGGCTCTCCACTGAGCTGGTGATGTATTCTTTTCAAAGATGAAAGTACGCAAGCTAATGATGATGTTCGTCTGCTCTCCTTCAATGAATGTAAGATCCGGTTGGAGAGTTGTTGGAGCAAGATCAAGTTGTTCAACTGGTGCCCAAGTACACCAGATGCCCATTTCGTGTCATAAAAGCGTTAAACTTTTCTTGAAGTTTTATGCCTCATTGCCCCACGGTGGGCGCCAGAAAACTGTTGGCGTTTCAATTAGCACCTCTGGAGTGCTTAGTGGAAACGGACAGTTGTTGCAAGTGTGTTAGTACATGCTCTTCGGATTATAGAGAGGAAGATCTCTCTTTACTGATTTTCTACTGTAAAAAAGGGGTGTACTAAGATTCCTATCTTTTTTACTCAGTGGCAGGACACAAGGGTGCATAAACACAATGCGCCATAGCTAAGTTTTTTCTCTGGTTTCCGCAGATCTTAACTACGACTAACTAAGCTTCTAAACTATCCTACGTCCCCAAGATAAACAGAGCATGAGGGCGTAGGAGCGAAATGGATTGGTTGGATCACTTGAATCCTCCGTCTCAATGGAATATGACCGAGGCTCTGAACCTTCGGATATATACCAAGATAGGGCTCGATACAAGCAAACACTCTCTTACGGTAAACTGGATTTGAGACTTGCCACGGAGGAGGAACCCCTGTCCGAGGTGTATGGGTGCAAAGTTTGGGCTAGTGGAATATCAATTTTGAAATGGAGGCAAATAGAAAGGTCAAAAAGCATCTAATTACAAACAATTTCAGAATTAAGGTTTCAGCTCCCTATGATAATATCCTTGTAGAGACAAGTGCTTTCCCATTAGAGGCAACCACTATGTCCAGGTTATTGCATTGCTTGAAAAAACAGTAAACATGAAGATCAGCAAGTGGCCTACGGCTGCAAGAGATGAAGTGTTGCATAGAAAGAAGAACACATGGATGAAACAAAATTACAAATGAATAATTGGTTGGAACATTAGCCTAAACAAATGTCAAACCTTAACAGAGACATGAAAAGTTATATGAATGAAAAATTTAGAGAAAGAATGTAAACGAAGAAAACAAGTAGGAAACGACAACACTGCATTACACAGCTCAACATGGTTTACAAGCATTGTGAAAAAGTATATATAAGGACTGAAATCAAATGGAGAGAAAAGATCCTCGTTGTTCAGCTAAAGACTAGCTCCATAGGTTCAAATGCAAGATAGGCAA
Organism: Sequoiadendron giganteum; assembly: GCA_007115665.2. Classification (NCBI taxonomy): domain Eukaryota; kingdom Viridiplantae; phylum Streptophyta; class Pinopsida; order Cupressales; family Cupressaceae; genus Sequoiadendron; species Sequoiadendron giganteum. The sequence continues at coordinate 289,426,647 of CM021103.1, read as the reverse complement.
ATAGACAACACCTAGAACAAGTGGGGAGGGAGGGTTTGTACTTTTTGCACTATAGGAGCAATGGAGGAGCAATTCATCCTTGAATGTTGAAAGTGCACAGACATCCAAGCTATATATAAGAAAACATTAAGAGTCGATTCCATAGTAGAGTTAATTGAGGAAAACAAATTAAAAGGTTGGAAAAGCTGCTAACTCAAATCAGCAAGAGAAGAAACAACCTTTTAAAAGGTGTCACTTGTTCTACAAATCTTTGAGTAGTTAAGACAACTAATATATGATCTCATAAACCATTTTGCCTTGTGAATATAATTAAAATCATTTTTTTTCCACAAGCCTTTCTTTATTATATGTTCTAGCTTTTTCTTCATATGTTAGCCTACAATACATATATTCCGTATGCACCAGGTCTTCTCCAGAAGTCTTTCTCTATTATGTGTTCTCTCTTAATACTAGGCTGCAATACATATATTCTATACTAGACTTTCTTTAACCTGGTGGACGTTAAAAATCTTTTCTTCTATTTTATTTTATATGTTACATAAAAAGTCTGATTTTTGGTCATTATATAAGGAATTCAAAGCTCTGATTTAACGGTGCGAAAATGAAAGGCAAAGCACATAACCGATAATAGTTGAGAAAGGAAAGGATAAGAACCTGAAAAGTTTTCATGATAATTCAAAATCGTGTGCTTTAGAGACGAGTTTGGGCGGCTTGCCTACATTTCACACCAGTAACATGTTTAATTTTATCAGAGTTGTTGGCAAATATGATAGCATAAATCAGAGATGGAGAAGAAGGATATAGAAATTAGGTTTTGAGTTTACCCCAAAGGGATTTTGCCACGAATTCATTTTTACTGAAAGTTGATCTCGCCGAGTAGTATATGGATATGGAAGCCGAGAGAGAAAATCACCCGCCAAAAACTTTCTAGTTGCTCCCAAAGCTGGGCTATAAAATTTAAAGATTTATCGTTTAGTCTGGAAAGTACTTACTGGTAATAGCATGCTTAAATTTGATGGCTAAAAATAATTAGATTTTTTTAAAATAGTTCAATTGATTAAATACAATTGATGATGAGGGTAATGGTATGTTTTTTATTATGTCATGCACTAAGTTTGAAACCCTCAAAGATATGATAAAAGGGATGAAGACAAGATCGACCTGCATGACTTTGGCATAATGGATATCCCCCTATCCTTAGTTCTTAACCAAAGAGATACAAGTATTACCAATGTTTCTTGTAAGATTATTTTTAATAAATATATTTTGTTTATTTATATTTTGAAAATTTAAAAGTATCTTAATATTTTAAAAGGCAATTTAAAATAGATGAGGATTACTAAAAAAAATTGGTTGACAGGCAAAGTCATCATGAAATGTAGGTCTTAAGAGTATTATTATCAAATGGTTGATAAGCATAAATATTTGTAGAAATGAGAGCAACACTTTACATTTGTACTTTTAAGAGTTATTTTATATAGTGCTTGCCAACAAAACTAAAACTATTTATGTTTATCACTCGTTTGATAGTGCATATATGTGTTGTTATTAGTTCGTAAGAATTTTACAAGTGATTATTTAAGAGATTCTCAATGATTTTATAAGAAATAAGCAACTTTGAAAGTATTTGAATCTATTAACATTGATGATGATTTCTATAGATACTCAATACTCAACAATGATACAATAAGTATTAACCATTAGAAGGACTAGTTTAGAATTTTATTTTAAGGCATTCAATAATAATATAGTTTGTTTAAGTACATTATGCAATAAGCCTTGTTTAAAATGTATTATTCTTAGAAATTAAAAGAAATCATAATCATGTTTATCTTTTATAATATACACCACTATATGCATTGTATCGGCTCCTTGCTAATAATGTCAAAAATATTTGTATCATTATGTATTGGGACATATTGTTTTTATGTAAAGAATGATGTTCATTATGTTAGGCCTTAGTTTAAACCTTCAATGCATGCCTAAGAGGTCATTGCATCCATTTTTCCTTATTGAAGTTGACTTGCAACAGTCAATGAAGTCATAACTTAAAGAATGTGCTTATTTTTACAACTTGTTGATCATCGAGCTATCCTATGATGCTTGCTACTACACCATATTTTTTTATCTATATGTATCCTTTGCTATATGACACTCAATTGTTTGATGACGAATAATGTGCTTCTAATAGCTAAATTCCCACCACACATTTTAGGTTGGGTCCTTATGCTCTCATTGTTAGATTTTATTATTCCTAATGTTTGTCTTGTTCTTTGTTAACTATCATTTATCATTCATTAATATTTGATGACACTTTTATCGGCCCATTTCGCCCATGTGGTAGGCACATTTATATACAAATTACTTGTGTAAAAGCAAAAACCTATGTCACACTTTCATCCAACTCAAATATTTCTAGCAAGAGGGTTTCAAACAAAACATATTTGACCAAAACCAATTGGTTTTGATGCAAAATGTGTGGCTTGGCATATTTGGTCAAATGTGTTTCAAGTGAAACCTATTTTCAATCATAACCAACAAAAATTAAAATTAAAATTAAATAATATATATATATATATATTGGGCATTTTGCCTAAAACCTACTCATGGAGAACCATTTTGCTTAAAATATGTGAACTCTATGACTTGCTCAACCACCCAGTGAGGTAGGGGAAATTCTTCTTAGCCAAAGATTTATTATGCACTTTTTGATATCAAGATAATTGAAATTTAGGTTTATGTTAATCCATTTTTTTGTGTAATTAGATCCACTAGGTAGGATTTTCAACTTCTCTAATCACAACTAAACTTGGAATTCTATTCATGGATAATAGATTCCCTTCTTTGATTAAAATTATAAATAAAATTCTAATTATTTTGGCAAAAAATCTTCATTCGTCAAAATTCCTACTTTCTAATAATAACTGGGCTCAAAGATTAAAAACCTAAAATTACACACACTAAAACTACAATGTAAAGAAAAACAAAAAAAATAGAAGCACGCATAATTAAAAGAAAAAAAGTATCATAACAAAGAAATAAACACAAAGAGGCCTTAAAATCCTAGATTAAGATTTCAAGTACGGTTTTAAGAATTACATGTTAATACGGATAGGGAACATATGCCTCAAAAAACTTGTAATCTAAAATATTTAATTCACCATTGACCCTTCAACAATGAAAAATAGAACTAACCATAGAGGTTCAAATGTATGATGACCTATACATTTAAACCTAAAATATACACATTAAACTCTAAAATATAACCATTAAAGGTTGAACATTATGCCTTCATTCTAAATGATGAATATTGGATCCTAAATATAAAAAATTATAGACACTATATGTTGAATGCAAAGCCTAGGTTTATAAACCATAAATCTTAAGCAAAAATTTTCAACACTAAACCATAAATATTGAATTATGAATGTCAAAGTTTCAACTAAGAACCTAAAATTTAAAACCTTGAAACCTCTACTCTATACCTTAACCCCCAGAGGTTTAATCCTATGGCTTAATTATTGAAAGATGAAACTTGAATCTTGAATGTCGAACATTAGATAATGTACGTTGAATGTTAAACCTAAGGTTGAGAAACCTAAACCTCGAGCAATAATTTTAAGTTCACTAAACCTTAAATGTTGAATTATATGTGCTAAATCTTCAACCTTAAACCTTAATTCTTGAAACTTAAACTATACCTTAAACTTTATATTATAACCCCTAAATTTTGAGCCATGTCTTCATTATTGAGCCCTAATCCATGACTAATATAAATGCATAACACATTTATATGATTTGAATATTATTCTCACATAAATGATATGTTAAGTTTACATCTATGTCTATTAAGTCTCATTAGGGTGATATGTCCAACGATGAGTTTGGAAATTATTGCCTTAAAATTCAATAATGTCTTTAGTGTCTCTCTTCCTATTGATAATTAACTTCTTTTTTTTCATGATGAATACATTTATTACTAGGAAACATAATATCTACTCATTTGATCTATAATTTAAGAAAGGGTATTAGTCAATAAGAAGCATTTATTTAGAATGATAGGATAGTTATGTAATGAAAGTTTGGATGTAATATTTGGATATGATATTTGGATTGGAAGTGAAAAAAGCTAAAATTGGTGATGATTATTTATGTTTCATATAATTTGAACCTGTGATGTGATTTTTCTCTTGTGCTTGATAATGAACCAAATATATCAATGTATGTCATAAAATCATAATGAATATGTTAAATTATATTCTAAGGTATGTTTTTTTTTTGTGTAATTGTAGCATCAAAAAATGCCACCCTTGATAATTTCACACTATTTTTTGCTCCCCTTAATTTATTGGACCTTATTGAGTACCTAATTTCCTAAATCATGCATTCTATGGCCTATTTTTAACAATTATCGAAAAGTTGCAAGTAGAAAATAAATGTTTATCTGGTACTTTGCCCTCGACACCTTATTTTCCATAAAATAAGGCAAAGACAGAGACGCCCTATGGCAACAGTGTCCCCCCATTTTGCTCGATCCCAAATTTGAATGTCGGTGTTGGTATTTTATCATTTCCAATTCAAGTTGTAAATGTCAGCTATAGGGATCTAATTTGCGGGAAATTGAATAAATGCCTAGTTATTGCATCATTTCAAATCTAACAGAAAATTAAGAGCAAAAAATTATTGTCAAGAGAAATTCAAAAGCATTCAAGAACAACATTTCAGGGCTTTATTACAACAATTCAAGATCGAAACATCATGTCAAATCCTATGTGAGTTTATGCATGTTGATGTTATCATTATTTGTGAAGGCTAACCCTTTTGTAGGTCTCCATGTAATTCAAGCAAGACCTTGAGGTGATGTGCATGAATTCAATCCTTTAAGGAATCCATTGAAGGGTGGTGAGTTGCAACACTTTGTTGATTCATCATTCCTTCTTATCATTATCTTTCCCATCATTGACATTGCCATTGTGGAAGTGGAAACACTAACACGGGGTTTGACTAAGGCAAGACCCTGAATGGAACAATATTTCTTCTCTCAATTTGAATGTACAAAAATAAATCTGGAATACCCCTACAAGGACATAGATGCCCTTGGGTGACTTTCTCCTCCTATTTAGACCGTCTCTAAATTTCCAAGATACGTGCATAGCATTTTTCCCTTCTCAAATATGTCTGCAAAACTTTGTTACAATGTATCAATTATTGGAATCTTGTATTTTTTATATTAGGGAATATAGTCTAATTAGGTTAATCAAGGCAAATCAATTCTAATTCATATCCAACACCCACATAAAGATGCATATACAATTCTAATTGGCCCACCTACAAAGTTGGAAGTCAATCTAATCACCTTGTTGGTCTACATCCCAATGATTCTCTAGAAAAAGGAATTTGATCCTAGGTTCTTTGCATTAGACTTAGGTTCACCTTTTTCTATGTTTCAATAATACCCCCTGATCAATTATGTGGTTTTTTGTGTAATATCATCTCCAACACTACATATATGCACCTCTAGGAATAAGGGCCTACTTTATATTATGAATAGATTTCATCCTAGAGCTTATATATTTGCTAGATAGGTTTTTGTATTCTTTTATAGGTCATTCCTAGTCTCAAAATTATTTTTGTAAGTTGCACACATCATTTTACCTCATTTAATTATAGATGTTTTAATATGTATGTTTCATTCCTAACTCCTTATATTCAATATTTTTAAATATTAATATATGATATATTTATGGATTAATGCCTAATATGTGTCTAATTTATAAAGTTACTTAGTGCATCATAAATAAATAACTATTTTATACACACTTGTTTAAAGGTTGTGTTTCATTTTCTTTACTTTCATGTATGTAGATTTCTTAAATTCCTACTTTATTTTACCATCCTTTATATCTTCCATATACCCTTCTATTTGATCTTTAGTGTGTATTTAATCCTCACCAAACATCTAATGGATTGCTATTAATAGTTTTGATTGTTCAAAAAACAAGTATATAACTTGCTCACTCTTTTAAAGTCCCATCCAACTCTACGATTTAATCATAGAAACCAAAAAGTGTTATAAATTAGCAGTCAATAGTATAAAATTATCTAACCAAATCTCTTAATTATTTCATATAAATTTACTACTTCCTATATTCTTTATTTCTCCTACTTCAATATATTTTATACAAATGAAATAGTCTCCTAACTATAACTAAAGAACATAAATGATAACAAAACTACACTAGAGAATGGTATTAGGGCTATGGCTAGTTCATATCATATTGAGTGCACATAAATTATAATATCTATGTATCAAAACATAAGTGTTTAACCTTCATACACTTCTACTACAACATTCTCTCTTCATACCTACTCCTTCATATCCACAAACTCTACTTCTAGGATATGTATGATCCCTTATATAAGATTGATTTTTTGTATTTCATTTTTTCCATGTAATATTCCTCCCTAAGCCACACCTCTTATAAGGTAATGAGTGTAGCCTAACCCTTTTTCATTCCACTATTTTTATGCTCCGATCAACTAACACTTAAACTATTATCTTTCATACTTAGACTCTACTCTACCTAAATCATGAGCTATTCACTCCCTCAACTACATATTATTTAATGTGGGGAGTTACTAATACATTTAAATGTATTCCAACTACTTTTTAATGAGAAAATTTGTAAGGAAATTAGAGTGGCAAAAATGATTCCCTACGCCAATCTTGAGAAGAGATATTATGCAAAGTTTAAAACTGATCTAATAGTTACAGGAAATCTAGAAACACATTCATAACAAAAAAATAAACAATGAACACAAGATATACGTAGGGAAAACCCTTTCGGGAAAAAAAACCCCACACTCCAAACCCTGCTCAATGTATTTCAAATCCAACAACAAGATTACATACACTTACAGAGCAAGTTTTTTAAAGGAGTATCACTAGTAAATAATTATGGAATAAATTTCACAGCATAACAGTATCTCAACACAACTTCATACTTATCCAAAATACACAAGTTCTCAATATATAAGAGTTTACAATGCATAAAAAATAAATTCTAAAACAACTGCCAAAGGCTGAACGTGCAACATGGAAAGTGCCAAAAACACTATAGATGCACAACAATAAGTTTCCAATTATCACCACATGCCAATCTACAAAATTTGCACTTGCCAAAATAATTGCTCTTTGAAAACTCACATTCCATGTAAACTCGACATGAAAATAGAAAAAAAAATTATGCACAACTCTACCTGTAAATATCAACTTTATAAATTGACTCCTCATCCGAATAGAAACTGCAAGTTGTAACTCAGAAAGACAAAGTGAGAAAATTGAAAAACATTTAATATTTAGAAAAATAAAATCTTTGGAAAAATCAAAGGTTGAGACACATTCTTTTTCCTAGCATTCTCCCACTTGTTGAATACATTTCAAAAGCCAATGTAAGTAACAGGATTTAACTGGTAGAGGCCGTGAGGCCCATAGACTTCGAACACCATCTAAATTTTGTTGTGCTCACAAGCCTAGTTAATGAATTTGCAACATTCACCACTCTCTCTACCTTTTCCAGTTTCACCCTATCATCCTCGACCATATCTCTCACGAAGTGATACTGAACATCAATGTGTTTGGTCCTGGCATGAAAAGTCGGGTTCCTTGCAAGGCATATTGCACTCTAACTATCATAATAAAGTGTAATTGCACCCTTTTTCAATCCAATATTTGAACACAAACGCTTCAACCAAATGGCTTCTTTATAGGCACAAGTAGTTGCCAAATCTACCTTAGTAGTGGACAAAGCAACCACAACCCATTGCTTTCTCATCCAACTGATTGCACCACCATTAAGAGTAAACACATATGCACTGGTGGACCTTCTAATATCAACATCACCAGCCCAATCTGAATCCACAAACCATGAATATGCAGGGAATGTTGATCTCCTATACCATGAAAACATATAGAGTACTTTGTTGAACCCACAAATATTTCAAGACCCTCTTAACTACATCCCAACGCACTCTTCTAGGATTATACATAAAACGAGAAAGAAATCCCACTTCTTGGGCAATGTCTGGTCTTATCCATACCATGGCATACATTAAGCTTTCAAATTCACTATAGTAAGGCACACTTCTCATGTCTTCCATCTTAGATGAGGATGTAGGACATTGTGAAATAGAGAGCTTTGCTCCCAATGTAACAGGAACACAAAGTGGTTTACAATCCTGCATGTTGAACACTTACAAAGCAAAACAAACATACTTAATTTGGCTAAGTGATGTAATAGGGGCAGGCCTACAAACACACAAGAACAAAATTACAATCTAAAAACACAATCATTAGATCTCAAACTCTTCAAAACTTCACCCTTTCACCAAAACAACCCCTTCCCTTGTAGCATAGGGAATCCCTTCAATCGGGTATAGCTACTCTATCACTTTCTTTCAGGAAATTAAATGACCACCTTCAAAGACCCATTATAGAGCATAACAACTTATCTTCAATTCACCAATGGTTTTTTTGTGACAACTTGCTTAAAATTGGCATTTCTCACTTCCTAGGCCTCAAATTAGGCCACTTTTACAAAGGGACCACTCTCTAAACTTATCCAAACTCCACCAACTCTTGGGAAAGCAATTATAATGTGTCAAAATCTTATAATCCATAATCAAACCTCTTTGGTACAACCGTCTACTGACCAAACCATAAAACCCTCATTTAATGCCTACAAACTAGGGGTTTAATGAAAATGGCACTTCCTAATCAACCCACAACCTATTAATCATTCAAACAAGTCTAAAATACCCTGAAAATGCTTAAACCAACACAAAAATACACTACCCAATTCGAATTCTCAACTTGACTCACTAAATCCTCCAATTTTCATAAGAAAACTCATAATTTACTCTTTGGGCTTCACACCCAGTTCATTTCCAGACCTCCCCTAAACAAAATAACCATTATCGCACCTTATTTAATATGATGAAGACCCATTCCCCAAGTTACAAAGGTGACAGAAAGAGGAATGGGTCAGTTGCTCATTTTAATTGCCTTTCAAGCCTAAATCTGTGTGATCAAACCGATGTTAGAAAATTACTCACAAAATGCACCAAATCCAATTATGTGCCTTCAGAATAGGCTCAAACGAAAGATAAGACAAATCAAAATGCTAATCCAAAACCACAAGATCCAATCAAGTACTGTACGGGCCGTACAGATTCAACAAACTACAGGAAAACACAAAAAATTGATGTAAATCAGAGTTCTATTGAATTTCAAATCTTCAAAATAGTTTCAACTCTCTCCTCTCGAGTTCTACAAGGCATTTTATAATTTTTCCCACCAAAAATAACTATTTCAACTTCCCCAACAAACTTTTAAACTCTTGTGATCGTTCATATCCCCTACAAGGCAAATTTGCAATATTATGTTTTGACAACATTGCCAAAAATGCATTTTTTGCAAATGTCAACATAATAACACCCTTAAATACCTAAAAATGACACAAAAATGACTAAATACATAATAAAAATGGTCTCAAGACCTTATTTTGACAAAAACCTCCTAAAATCAAAAGTCTAGCCCTTAACAATCTTGATGGGCAAACTTTGTTCAATGGTGCCCCTGCACCACTAAGACATATATTTTTGTTCTCATGATCTCTTATAATCTCCATCCCAAGTATGTGTTTTTTTGCACCAAGATCTTTCATTTCAAATTTTATAGAGAGCTGAGATTTCAATTCTACAATCAAACCTTTGGCTTTCCCAATAAATAGCATGTCATCGAGATATAAAGCAATTACCAGGAAACAATCACCATCAGATTTAAGAAATACACAGTGATCAAATTTAGACCACGCAAATCCCAAACTCAACACATATGTATCACACTTTCAGTACCACATCTTAGGAATTTGTTTAAGGCCATACAAATTTCTTTAACTTACAAACTAACTTGCTTTTACCTTTTACCACGTAGTGCTCTGGCTGTGTCATATAAATTTCTTCCTCCAAATCACCATGAAGGAACATAGTTTTCACATCCATTTGTTCCACCTCTAGATCATAAGTTGTTGCAATAGATAATAAAAACTGAATGAATGTCATTTTAGCAATAGGAGAAAAAAATATCACCATAATCAATACCCTCAACCTAAGAGTATCCCTTCACAACCAATCGTGCCTTATAATTTTCAACATTTCCATCTGAACCAATCTTTTTGTTAAACACCCATTTACATCCAACAGGTTTTTGACCTTCAAGCAATGGTACAAGGTTCCATGTATCATTCCTTTTAAGAGCTGACATCTCTTCATCCATAGCTATTTTCCAAGACTCTACATCATTCATACCCAAAGCCTCTTGCACAGGTCTCAGTTCATCAATGTTAGTACTCAAAGAAAATATACACTTCCAATCATTAGGTGAATACCCATACCTTTGAGGTGGTTTCCTTTAACTTGTAGACCTTCAAACAAGCTGAGGTGGAGGTTCTTCCACTTCTTCCTCCTCTTCTGAAGATCCAAATATTGATGAGATCTCCTCAACTTCTTGTCTAATTTGGGGTCTCGATTCAACTTCCTCAGGCATAGAAGGAACCACATCCTTTTTTGTTCAATTTATTTATGTTGTTCTGACTAAAAATTAACAAGAGAAGATTTAGTCTCTCTAAAAATAACACTTTTGGAATAAATTACCTTTTGTGCAACAAGGTCCCAAAGCTTGTATCCTTTCACACCATAGCTGTAGCTGATGAAGATACATTTGACAACCTTATAATCTAACTTTGTTCCCTTCTCCTTAGGCACATGTGCATATTCCTCACAACCAAAAACTCTTTGATGTCTGAGTGAAGGATTTTTCCACGACCACATCTCCATTGGCGTTTTATCAACAAGTGCTATTATAGGAGATCTTATTATCAAATAACAAGTAGTGGTAACAACTTCAACCCAAAATTTTTATTATAGACAAGCTCCACTCAACATGCTCCCAGCCTTCTCCATCAATGTTTTGTACATTCTTTCTGTAACTCCATTCTGCTGCGAAGAATACAGAGTTGTCTTTTATCTTTTAATCTCGTGCAATCTGTATAGAATCTGTCAAAGTCTATAGAATAGTACTCACTACCATTTTCAGTCCTCAAAAATTTAATTTAATTTCCAGTCCAAGTTTCTACGATAGCCTTGAACTCCTTAAAACGTCTGAAAACTTCATATTTACTCTTTAAAAAATATACCCATGTTCTCTTACTAAAATCATCAATAAAAGTAACATAATAAACTGATTTGCAATAGAAGCAACATAAATAGGAACAAATACATTAGAATGAATCAAATCCAAGATACATGAAAACTTATGAGAATACGAGTAAAACTGAACACGGTTTTGTTTACCATAAATATAATGTTCACATAAATCAAACTCTAGATTGCAATCATTCAACCCCTCAATGAGGTTCTTGTTTTTCAAGGATTTAAACCCTTCTCTCCAATACATGCACACCCACATCTATTAGCTTGCTAAGAGATAATAAATTTATTCCTAGTCCTAGGATATGCAAGACACCATCAAATAATCTAACTCTACCATTAGTAAACTTCACATGAATGCTACCACGAACAACAATATCAAGGAAAGTATCATCACCCAAATACACCTTACCACCATCATAGTTTTCATACTTACTAAACCAATTTTTGTTAGGAGTCATGTGGAAAGATTCACTTGAGTCTATCAACCATACATTATCACCTGCACGAGTGGCCAAGGCTGTAATAAAGGCATCTCCATCTTCCTTTTCAGACTCGGAATTAGAATCTTGCTTCTTCTTCTTCTTTTTCTTCTCTTATTTACATTCCTTTCAAAATTGTCCAAGTTTTCCATAGTTCCAGCATATTACCTTGGACTTACCAAGAGATTTTGATCTACCCTTATTTTTGGACTTTGAACGACCATGTTGCTTCTCATCTTTGCCTCGTTCTTTTTTTCTTCCTCAAACACTCAAAGCCTCTTTGGCATTCAGAGAGGCCTTCCTTCTCATCTCTTTGGAGAGTAGAGAATCAACAACATCCTCTATCTTCAAGATGACAAAAGTACTCCCAATGACCATCACTAGGTTGTCACATGAGTCTAGCAACGAACACAACAAAGTTTGACACCTTTCTTCTTCATCCATCTTAACCACAATTGAGGTCAACTAAGTCACCAACATATTGAATGTTTCCAGATGCTCATAAATTCAGCCACCTTCTTCCATTCTCAAGGAATACAATCTTCCTCAAAAAAATCTTATTTAATAGGGATTTGGCTTGGTATATCTCACCCAACTTCTTTGAAAGATTCTTTGAAGTGGATTCTTCATGGACATTTATTAGGATTGAATCTGCAAGACATATTATAATGAGACCTTTAGCTTTTCTATCCATTACATCATATTTTGTAGCCAAAGTTGGATCCGTAGGCCTCTGAACATTTTCATCCACTGCATTCCATAGATCCCGATCAATCAACAAATCGTCCATTTTTCAGCTTCCACATTTCAAAGTTCATGCTAGAAAACTTCTCTACCTCCATTCTCCCAAATATGCTTTCCATTCGAAAAAAATATCTACAACAAGATCACAAAGTATCCTCTACACAAGCTCCCACTCAAACCTTGATTAGCTCAAAAAACCCAACAACCCAGAACTGAAACCAAAGGTGATCAATCTCTAATACCACTCATAAGGAAATTAGAGTAGTGGAAATAATTTCCTACGCCAATCTCGAGAAGAGATATTATGCAAACTTTAAAACTGATCTAACAGTCACAGGAAATCTAGAAACACATTCATAGCAGAAAATAAACAATGAACACAAGATATATGTATGGAAAACCCTTTCGGGAAAAGAACCCCACACTCCAAAGCCCACTCAATGTATTTCAAATCCAACAACAAGACTAAATACACTTGTAGAGCAATTATTTTACAGGAGTATCATCAGTAAACAATTATGGAAGAAATCTGGTAGCATAACAATATCTCAACACAACTTCATACTTCTCCAAAATACACAAGTGCTCAATATATAAGAGTTTACAATGCATAAAATAAATATTTCTAAAACAACTGCCAAAGGCTGAATGTCCAACATGGAAAGCACCAAAAATATTGCAGATGCACAATGGTAAGTTTCCAATTGTCACCACATGCCAATCTACAAAATTTGTACTTGCCAAAATAACTACTCTTCGAAAACTCACAATCCATGTAAACTCAACACGAAAATAGAAAACACTTTTATGCACAACCCCACCTATAAATATCAAATTTCTAACTTGACTCCTCATCCAAATAGAAACTGTAAGTTGTAACTCACAAAGACAAAGTGATAAAATCAACAACATTTAATATTTAGAAAAATCAAATCTTTGGAAAAATCAAAGGTTGAGACACCTTCTTTTTTCTAACAAAATTCTTCACACAAAGAGCTATTCAACATAAAATATTTCTCCTAACCAGTGTGAGAAATTTTTTCAAGGCCTTGTCAACTAAATTATGTGTTGAATTAATAAATTGAAACGTATATCTATTTATGCCTCTTCTTACAAAAAATTCACAACATAGGTCTAGACCATATTCAACAACTATATGTGTATGATATTTTTATCCACCCGTTATTTTTATCATTGATGCTCTATATTCCTTTGCTTCATACATACCATAAATTTAGAATATTACTAGTAACCATGATTTTTTTGGATTAATATTTATTCATATCATGAATTTTGTGTCTATTTCTTCCCAATGTGATCTTTATTATTCTATGAAATTGTAATTTTTGTAAATACTTACTATGTGAAGTGATTCCAACTTACTATTAATAGAAAGTTTAAAAAATAAAGTATTGAAATTGAAAGGGCATTTACTATTCCATGCATGCTATTTTTTTTCATTGAAATGCAAACTTTAGATTAACCCCTTTCTAATAAATCTTATAAAATTTACATATTGAATTACCCAAAGTAATATTTGAGGATCTATGCCAAAAATATGTATCACTATGATGAAGCATTTGCAGGCTCATAAAATGTAATCCATATTTACTACCAAACAATATATCTTTATTGCATACAAAACCAAACTCTAATTATAATTATTAGTTCTGCCAAGGCAAAATACTAATGCATCCATTGCATGCAATTTTAACTGATAGTGACAGTCCAACCAATGAACATCTAGAATTAAAAACTTGACCAACAATTTTATATAGTCTATATTTAATCGTCTATTTTTAAATTTGTTAAAATATCTTTTATCTTTCTTTCCATTGGTTCATGTTGTGAATAGTCACTACAAAAATCAAGATTTATTTTTTTCTAAATTATGTGCAATGAAATGCATAATTCATTAAATCAAATTTCAAACCTATTAATGACTTGAATTTCATGAGTACTATTACATACATCATAATAAAATTACATTGTTGATTTAGAGGTAGTATTTTCCATATATCATTTAATAATTGATAAGATTTTCAAAGCCTATTAAATAAATGTGAGTACACTCAATGCATATTTTATATTTGTTTATCAATGTGTATTATATATCACAATAAAATTTATCTATAATAAATATCAGAGTAAAATTTATCTATCTACAATTAATATTTCAATAAAATCTATCCATTTGCATTAAATATTAAGGTAGATATTTCAAAAAATATACATGTAATAATATAACTTGACACAAATGCATCTTGTTCAAGTTGTCAAACCAACCTCACAGAACCCAATGAACACCTGCCAGCAAATAACCTGTCACAGAGAAAATATATCCAGAACACAAAGCTGCTCTGCAAGCCTCAAGCAAAAACTGCATAAAAGAGAAAGAATAATTACAAAGAGATCAATCCTTAAGAAAGGAGATTGAAACCCTAAAGTGAACCCTAGGATTTAATAAAATAATTATTAAGGCCTAAGTTTAGCTTAAGTGTGAAATAAAGTAAAAGGTGACTTAATTAATTAATCAATATGATTAAATTAATTAAGTAAATAACCTTATTACTCAAACACCCCCCTTAAGATGAACTTAAGGAGAAGCAAAAACTAAGAATAGATGCAAGAAAGTAAATATGGGTCTTGACAACTAGGCCTAATGAGGTACCCAAATACAACCAAATCTCTATAAAGCGGGGTAAAGGAGAAAACCCAGAAGGAAAAAACTCCTCTCCAAAAAGAGATAAAAGCATGCTAAAAAAAAACATGAAGGAAGGAAGGCCTCATGAGGACCCCCCCAAGGAAAAATTCCTTCACCCCAAGCATAAAGCGCAATTGAAGATAGTGCGGCAATGCCAAAGGTTTCGTGAAGATGTCTGCAACCTGCTCCTCTATAGGAATGTACTCCAAGATGAGAGAACCATCTTGAATCAATTGTCTAATGAAGTGCATGTGGATCTCAATGTGCTTAGTCTATTGATGCTCCATTGGATTATGTGAAATGTGAATAACACTTTGATTGTCACACCAAAGAATGGTGGGACTACCAGGAGGAAACCCAAACTCAATCATCAACTGTCAAAGCCATAAAATCTCCTAACTAGCTAACACCATTGCTCAGTACTCAACCTTTGTATATGATAATGCAATAGCAGATTGCTTCTTGCAAGACCATGTGATAGGACCAAAACCAAGGCAAAAAATGAAGCCAAAAGTAGACTTTCGATCATTGACATCACCAGCCCAATCTGAGTCAGTGAAGCCAACAATGTGAGGGTCCCCTGATGTATAGTGAATGTCATAATCTGAAGTGCCCTGAATGTACCTCAAAATATGTTTGGTTGCTTGTCAATGGATCTCTTATGGATCATGTGAGAACCGAGAGACAAGGCCAACCGCAAAGGAAAGATCAAGATGCGAATGTGTTAAGTACAACAAGCTACCAACCAACTGCCTATATAAAGTAGGATCTACAGAGGAGTAGAACATGTGGAAGACAAAACAACAACTAAATGAAATGGTGTGGGGGTAGGCTTGCAATCAAGCATACCAAATCTTTGTAGCATATCAAGAGCATACTTTTTTTGAAATATGGAAATCCCATTCAAACACTGAATAACCTACAGACCAAGAAAGTAGTGCAGAAGACCAAGATTTGTCATCTCAAAGTGCTCCATCAAAGCTCTCTAAACACTTTGAATCATGGAGGATGAGCTACCTATAATAATGAGATCATCAACATATAGCACAAGAATCAAAATATCACCCTCCTGACGCTGAATTTACATTGTAGGATCAAAATGATAGCGTGTGAAGTGGGAGGAAAGCAAGAAAGAGTCCATCTTCTCACACCAATCCCAAGGGGCTTATTTGAGACCATACAATGAACGTTGAAATCTACAAACCAAAGAAGTTTCCTGCATAAATCCCTGAGGTTGCTCCATATAGATCTTCTCATGAAGGTCTCCATGCAAAAAGGCACTCTTCACATCCATCTAAAAAATTGTCCATCCCCGTGAAGCTGAGAGTGAAAGTACAAAGCAAATAGAATTCATCTTGGTGACATGAGCAAAGGTCTCAGAGTATTCAATACCCTCAACCTAATAAAACCCCTTCACAACAAGATGTGCCTTATACTTATCAATCAAACCATCAGCTGCATACTTGGTATGGTACACCCACTTGCACCAAACCAAATTTCTTCCCTTAGGAAGAGAACAAAGATCCCAAGTATGATTCTTCGTCAAAGAAGAATACTCCTCATCCATAACCCTGTCCCACTCAAGGTGACCTATCGCCTTTGAATTTTTTTGAGGATCATTCAAAATGGAATGACTCAAAAGAATAGAACCAGATGTTTGTGCACGAGTGCAATGAGAATCCAAAGGATCTCCTACCAAAGAACCAACTGACTCAACAGTAAAGTGGGCCCATTTAGGAAAATGTTGAGTATCTGGTGGTGGTGGGGATGGTGGATCATCATCTGCATCATCCTCAAGAGATAAGAAATCCTCAAGAGATGAAGAGGGAGGAGTAGGCAATGAGGGAGAAGTTGGTGATGGAGAATCCATCTGAGGATAGTGATCATCAAAATAGACATCCCACTGAAACAAGACCTCTCTAGAATCGGGATAAAACAACTTGTACGCCTTAACATCCTCATAGTATCCAACAAATATGAGTGGTCGACTTTTCCTCTCCATGGATTTTCGTTGAGCATGGGGAATAAATGCCCAAGCCTCACTACCAAAAACTTAGAATTTAGAAACATCGGGCTTGACATGGGTCCAAGCCTCCTTAGGAGTAATATGTCGTAATGCCTTATGAGGCATCTGATTCTAAATATAATTGGCACAATGGACTGCCTCTACCCAAAATGAAGAGTCCATAGCTCGTGATTGTATCATAAAATTGGCCATTTCTCGTAAGGTTATGTTCTTTCTCTCAGCAACACCATTTTGTTGAGGGGTGTAAGGAATTGTAAACTGATGCTACAAACCATGCTCAGTGCAAAATTTTTTGAAAGTTCGATTAACATACTCCCCCCATTATCTGTGTGAATCCTCTTGATAGAAAGTCCGGATTGCTTCTCCATAAATATCTTAAAGATCCTGAATGAATCAAAGACATCAAACTTGTACTTAAGAAAGTACACCCATGTACGTCTAGAGAATTCATCAATAAAAGTGAGTACATATCAAGCCCCTAAAAAGGAAGGAGTCAAAAAGACACGAGGTCACTATGTATCAACTCCAAGGGTGCCTTAGCACGTGTGGCTCTACCCGTAGGAAAATAATCTCGGTGATGTTTTCCAAGTACACAACCTTGAAAAATACCATCAGTGCAAGAAATATGAGGGAGCCCAATCACTAGTGCCTTAGTACTCATCAGTTGTAGATATTTTTAATTGACATGGCCCAAACGCTCATGCCAAAGCCTATTCACTGATTCTACATGTGCTATATAAGAGGAACCTTAACTATCTGAACTCTCAAAGCCATCAAATCTGTATAAGCGAGATGCAAAATCAACACTCCCAATAGCCACAACCAATTCAAGATCATGAAGGTCTCAAATAACCAAATCATGTGGTGAGAACTCAATTGTCTTACCAAAGCCAAAACGACAAATCTGATAAATGGAAAGAAGGTTTGTCAAAATGTCAGGAACAAAAAGTACATCCTGAAGACAACCACCATCCAATGAAATAGTACCTAAACCCTTAACTGAAAGGTGTATTGAGTCACCAATTGCAATATGTGTAGTGCCACTAGGGGCAAGTGCGGTGACAAACTCTTGTGTGTGTGCATCATATGGTGAGAAGCACCATAATCTAGAATCCAACTGGATCCTGAAGGTAAGGCTCGTGTAGAAAGAGCATGACCTTTCCCTATGGGTGGAGAAGGAGCCTAAGTGAGGTGATATGATGTTGTTTCATGGCCTCCTCTAAAGCCTCTAATCATTTCCAACACTTGGAAATGGGGTGACCTTCCTTGCCACAAAAACTGTAAGGATCGCCTGATTTCTTCTTAGTCTTGGAGGTAGACTCACTAGACTTAGAAGATTTACCCTGCTTAGGATGGGATTGTGATTTTGAGTTAGACTTCGGTGGTGGTTAGGAGGAAGTCTCACTACCATTTGAATCTATTTGTAGCTTCTTTTTATGCTTCTGCTTCCCCTTAGATGTCTGAGCTACCAGTGCTTGGTTCTTAGATCCTGAGAGAGCATCCAACTATGTTATCTTGGCCTGCTCTCATGTCAACCGATCACAAAACACCTCAAAATTAGGCATGGTAAATTGTGCACCCAAGGAATCCATAGTAGAGTAGAATGTAGAGGGAAAAATCTGAAATGAAACTTGAAGCTTAAAGAGAATCAGGTAAATGCACTCATCATTTGTTTTGTTCTTACCACAACCCTATAATAGTGACCTCAGTGATTTTAACTTCATTGAGAAATCCTCAATGGTAGGATATGAATCAAGTACTAAGGAAGTCAATTCAACCTCAATCTGAAGTGCTCATAACTGATTAATGGTACCAAATAGATCATGAAACTTTGTCCACATAGCCCGAGGAGTTGTGCAACCCTCTAGATGGAATAAGAGACTATTTGAAACATGCAAGGATAACAAACTCATAGCCTCATCCATCATGTTCTTGTGTTGTGTAACCTCAAAAGGATGTGTCAATGGTGGTTGATTATCATCCAAACAAGACCATAACCCCTTTGACATAAGAAATCTCATCATGTATGCATTTTAGGTGTGATAATTATGTGGGGTAATGCGGTCAACACAATAGGTATCCACCATGATGTTTTCGATTTTCAAATGTGTTTAATGAATATTTTCTACTTTTTGATATGAATATATAGAAAACAAGAAAAAATATACCCCCACAACACGAAAACCAAACCCCAGTACAATTTTGAAACCTGGAAATCTAGAAAGAGAAAAAAAATTAGAGAAAAATCTATGTATTTGGTAAATAATCTGATGAAATAAGTTATAGATCTGGAAAGAGCACTGAAACACCTTTCCAACGCCTATTTGTTTGCGCAAAACGGAGTCCGGATGCAAAATTTACACCCTCGTAAGTGCATAAACCATGTTCTGACTTTGACTGGCGAAAAAGGTATCAAAACGGAAAAACCAGAAATTAAACCTACACCATTAGATAGTGCCTAGAACCAACTTTCCAACGCCTATTTGTTTGCAAAAAACGCAGTTGAAACACCCAAAATACACCTAATTTTGTAAAACACCTCCAAAAAGGCCAATAAGCCCTTCAACAGGCCCTTGAGGCTAAAAAAAAAAGCCCTTGGTCCTATGAGCAACCAGGGGTTGAGGCTCAGGTACTTGGGGCATGACCCTTGGTCACCAATATGACTAGCGCAGGGGCTAAAGAGGCCGCCAAGGGGTTGGGTGCTTAGCGTTGGTCACCCACGTGACCCTAGGTGACGGAGTAAGGCCCTCGGGGGCTACATAGAGGGCAATGGCAGTGGAAGGGGGTGTCGCTACTCCTGGTGGCCACCGGGTGGCGCAGCGGTGGCGGGAAGCCTTTTGAATTTGAGGCATTTTTTCAAAGCAATTTTTAATATTTTTTTTATTTTTCACCTTGGAGTGCGTTTTTTTCAAAATGCTTAGAAATCAACCAAATTATAAACGTTCCTAAGGTTTTTGGCCACTGCGAACGTGATGGTGACCTCCGTTTGGGCCCAAAATGCTTCAAAAAAATTGCTACCCCTAAATCTTGCAAAAAAGATACTTGGCTTGAAACCCTTGCACTTAAAATTCACTGTAAGGCAATATCCTTCAAAAGACAAACAAACACCTGCAAATCTGAAGCTCTGATACCATGTTGAAGTTGTCAAACCAACCTCACAAAACCCAGTGAACACCTGCAAGCAAATAACCTATCACAAAGAAAAGATATCTAGAACAAAAAAGGTGCTCTGTAAGCCTCAAGCAAAAAATGCATAAAAGAGAATGAATAATTACAAAGAGATCAATCCTTAAGAAAGGAGATCGAAACCCTAAAGTGAACCCTAGGATTTAATAAAAGAATTATTAAAAGGCCTAAGTTTAGCTTAAGTGTGAAATAAAATAAAAGGTGACTTAATTAATTAATCAATATGATTAAATTAATTAAGTAAATAACCTTATTACTCCAACACATCTCTTATTTAGAGTGGTTCCTAGAGCTTTTGAAAGAGATTCATAACCCCCTAGATCAAAGCTTGTGTCAGTATAAAGTGCAAGGAAAGGTAAATTAACTTAGTCTCCTCATATTTTTCTTTGAGAAATTATTGATTATTAAGGCTCAGGAAATTATGTAGCTATACAAGTGGGCTACCTAGTAGTCTATCACAAGCCAAAAAAAGTATTATAATGGTGAATATATTGTGGTCAAATTTAAAATGACGTGGATAAAGTGTAGAAAAAGTGCACCTATGTACATATAAAAATGCATAAAAATATACATAACAACATACATGGAAACATGCATAACATGATGAGACAGCGTAGTGCAGGGCTTGCCAGACGAGGATAAAAGTGATGAAACTAGTAGACGAGACCAAATGTCAAGGACACGATAGGTAGGAGTTAATGGCATTGTTAGGTCAGTTTTCTCGCCTCCTACCGGTCGATAAAACTAGGTCTCGTGGCTTGTGACTGAAGTTTCGTTTCTAGAGTTTTTTTTCTAGCACGAGAAAATTGGAGGTGGATTAACGTATGCATTTTTTGGTTTGGAGAAAGAAGGGTGAAAACACTGTGAGTTTCTAGTCTGCATGTTGAAATTTGAAGGTTGGAGTGCTTGTGGAGGAGTTGGAGGAGAAAACTGACCAAATCGAGGTGCTTTTGTAGTCTGCATGTTGAAAGCTAAAGTTTGGAGCGTATTTAGAGGAGTTGGAGGAGAAAACCGACCAAATCGAGGTGAGGGGTGCTAACCAATTAGGTTGCAGAGGGTTTTACAACTCCTTACAACACTATATAGGTTGCTTGTTTCTTAACACCTAGGGTTTTTCAACATGAATTTTTACAAAACAAAATGAATGTCTTGAAAAGATTTTGTAATTTAGATAGTGCGAATGTATTGAAACACCCCTTCAAAATTTATAAGAACTTTTAATTTGAGTAAAAATTGCATTTAAATTTTGCGTGATCGAAAAAAAAAGCACACAAAATATTTGTAATTTGGGAAACACAATGTGGGTTTTCAGTTATTTGAATCTCCTTGTTTAAATGTAAAGGGTCGTCTCACAATGAGTTGCTTGCTTCTTAACACATACAGTTTTACAACATGGAATGTTACAAAACAATATGAATGTCTTGAAAAACACACCTTCCATTGTTGTGTTTAAATTTTAAATGATTGAAAAAAATTTGCACAAAATAATTGTATTTTGGAAAACACAATGTGTGTTTTTAGTTATTTGAATCTCCTTGTTTAAATGTAAAGGGTTGTCTCTTAGTGGGTTGCTTGCTTCTTAACACCTAGGGTTTTTCAACATGAAGTTTTACAAAACAATATGAATGTCTTGAAAATTACACCTTCCATTGTTTTGTTTAAATTTTGCATCATTGAAAAAAAAGTGCACAAAAAAATTGTAATTTGAAAAATACAATGTGGGTTTTTCAGTTATTTGAATCTCCTTGTTTAAATGTAAAGGGTTATCTTACGGTGGGTTGCTTGCTTCTTAACACGTATGGTTTTGTAACATGGAATGTTACAAAATAGTATGAATTTCTTGAAAATCACACATTCCATTGTGTTTAAATTGCACATGATCGAAAAAAAGTGCACAAAATTATTGTAATTTGGAAAACACAATGTGGGTTTTCATTTTTTTGAATCTCCTTGTTTAAATGTAAGGGGTTGTCTCACAGTTGGTTGCTTGCTTCTTAACACCTATGGTTTTGCAACATGGAATGTTACAAAACAATATGAATTTTTTGAAAATTACACCTTCCATTGTTGTGTTTAAATTTCGCATGATTGAAAAAAAAGTGCACAAAATAATTGTATTTTGGAAAACACAATGTGGGTTTTCAAATATTTGAATCTCCTTGTTTAAATGTAAGGGGTTGTCTCACAGTGGGTTGCTTGCTTCTTTACACATATGGTTTTGCAACATGGGATGTTACAAAACAATATGAATGTCTTGAAAATCACACATTCCATTGTTGTGATTAAATTTTGCATGATTAAAAAAAAGTGCACAAAATAATTGTAATTTGGAAAACACAATAGTGGTTTTCATTTATTTGAATTTCCTTGTTTAAATGTAAAGGTTTGTCTCATGATGGGTTGTTTGCTTCTTAAAATCTACGGTTTTGCAACATGGAATGTTACAAAACAGTATGAATGTCTTGAAAATCACACATTCCATTATTGTGTTTATTTTTAAAAATTTGTGTCTTTTATATTGCAATTGCGTGTCAACGCCATTAATTAAACTCATTTTATTTCTATGATAAAATTTTCCTTTAATCTATTTATTTGTTTTCCAAGTGGTTAATTGTAGTGTTTATGTTGTTTTACTTCAGTTTCAGCAGTTCCAACTATTTCTTTTACATCTGCAAGTTGATCAGTCACACATTTTTCCTCATCCCCACTGTTGTTACCTATTATCACCCTCTTGGTATTCCTTTTCATGAGCTTATACTTTCTATTTCATATCTTTTATTTTAACCTTTGGAGAAACTACTCCCTCATCAACCCTTAGGACAACACCATCCATTTTTTCAATAGAGTTTTGAATGTCTTCAATACTTTTGTTTAGCTTTGTAGCCGCTCTTTGCTCAACTTTGAGAGTGTATTTTTTATTAGAGAATGCAATTTTTTTATGTTTGATAAGTTATTTACAAAACTTGTCTAATTTTTCACATAGGGCTTTCATGTCTCCAGCCAACTGATTCTCTTTTTTTGCTCTAAGATCTATTTTTTCCTTTTCATTATCATCTATTTCAAATTGTATTTGTTCCATGGAATTCTTAAGTTGAAGAATCTTTGACTTAATTTTCTCAAATCCACCTATAGCATCATCTTTCACTTTCTTTTCTTGCATAAATTCATATGGAATACAAATTTTCTTGACTTTATCCACTTTTGCATTATTATTTTCCCATTCGCATACTACATAATGCTCCTTCGTCAAGTTGTCAAGTGCAAGAACAATCTTGTCAGTCGATACATTATCTATCTTGTTCACTTTGGCCTACTTCTTTTCAAGTGTTTTTAGATCAGATTCCTTTTTCATTACATACTTTATACTACCTGTTGCTCGAGTTTTGCATTGCCATATGCCCATTGTGGATATTGCACACACACCTTCCTCAACTTCTCAACAACACTGAGTCTCTTCAATCGATACACTATTTGTCTCATTCACTTTGGTCTGCTTCTTTTCAAGTATATCTACAACAAATTCCTTTGACATTTCATACATTCTAGTGCCTCTTGCCTCCAATTTTGTATTATCATTTTCTCATTGCACATAATTCAAATGCTCCTTCCTTAACTTCTCAAGAGCAGGAATAATCTCTTCAATTAATACATTATATATCTCATACACTTTGTTCTACTTCTTTTCAAGTTTTTTTATGAATGTTTCCTTATTCATTTCATACATTCTAGTACCCGCTCCCTCTTGAAGCATTAAGAAGATCTCAGGTTCGTTTAGACCCAATATTTTCTAACCTTGAAATATAAATAGATAAAATGATTGTAATGAAAAAATTACAATACAAATGTAAGAAAAGGCACCTTGAGCATTTACCAAAACTATTACTTATAGTATGAATTGTGTTTGGATTTCCTCATATCATTAAAATATAGGCAGGTAGGAAAATACAATGGATTGTGAGTTAGTTTATTGAGCTTATACAAAGTTGAAGGGTGGAGAATTTGGGGAGGAGTTGTAGTCAGGGGATACATAAAACTAACCATGTTTAGCTAAGGGGTGACCAACCAATTGGGTTCTTATATATAGAGGGTTTTAAAACACTATGTGGATTGCAGGTTTCTTAACGCCTTGTGTTCTCCAACCTTCGATTATTCATACAATATGATTGTAATGAAAACCTTTTGTTGTTTACACAATACGAATGTAATGAAAGAAGCATCTTCAAAATACATAACAAGTCTTAGGTAGACTAAAAATTGTGTTTCAACTTCCTCAAATCAATAACCTATAGGTAGGTTGGAAAACACTATGGGTTGTATTTTATATATTTGTGCTCGTTGTAAGTTGAAGGGTGGAATTTTTGATTTTGTGCTTGATGTGCTTTTGTTGCTCATGTTAAGTGTTATGTTCGCGAATGTTTGACTTCACTAGCTCAAATTTTGTCCTTTCCTAGAATGGGGAGAGGTGTGAAATGGAAGAAGGAAGATGATTTAGAGGTCCAAGATGTATGGGATGGAGGCTCTCTTTTTTTCTCTTGCAATTTGCAATGGAATCCTATTGCCATTGAGGAGGATGGAATCCTTGACCTGGTTGCAACGATTCCTCGTACCAAACTTGATGATTTCATTCGCGATGAAATGTTGGTTGAATATTTTGAAACTAAAATTCAGTGCAATAAAAATAGACAGTGTACCATCACACGTCCCATCGATGACAAAAATTATGGCAAAACAATTATATGGTGTAGGTTTGTATATTTCAAAATTCATTTGTATGGTCCAATGATATTTTACTCTCTCTTGCTTCAAGATGATGAGATGATGCTTTCTTTATAGCTATTGGTGTGTGTACGGTCCTAATGACCATAAAGATCGACCTCCACCATAGAAGAAAAAGAAAAGGTTTATACAAAAGTGAGGTTGTCAATGCCACTTCATTGTAAAGGTTATGCATAATTGACCTGATGTTGCCTATCTTCTTTACAAATAAATGATCCACATTGATAAAAGTGGTGAATTTTTCCATGGCACTGGTGACACAAGTGGAGATATGAGTTCCATGTTTTCCCCTATTCTATCTGCAGAATGCATAAGGTATATTGAAAACCTTTTGTTTGTGAACGTGAGTGTTAATGCAATAATGGATAGACACATCAACAATCCTATCTTTTCTGGCATGATGTTGAAGAGAGATGAATTCCTTATAAGAATGGATGTAATGAATGATTGGTGAAAGGTGTGTTCTATTCACGCACAAAAACAAAGATTTGATTCAACAAGTATCATAATGTGGAATGGAGAGGACTTTGACAACTTCTTCTACTTTCAACGGCCCCATGGGAATGATACACCTTTCATTATTGGGGTTCAAACTCCATGGATGCTAGATATGATGGTTTGCCACTCGCATAATTCAATCATCTCGATGGATTCCACATTTTCCACTAACAAATATGGGGTGAGGTATTAAAAACATTGACAAATAGTTCTTTGTATTTTCAATGATCTTACTGGCTATAAACCTGATAATGCTCTCACTGACTTGTTATGTCTATAATTTCCATTGTATGCTCGTTGCATGGGTAGTCTCTTCATGAAACAAGATTGAGG
Organism: Sequoiadendron giganteum; assembly: GCA_007115665.2. Lineage (NCBI taxonomy): Eukaryota > Viridiplantae > Streptophyta > Pinopsida > Cupressales > Cupressaceae > Sequoiadendron > Sequoiadendron giganteum. Next base: position 289,400,630 of record CM021103.1, on the reverse strand, counting down.
ATATTTTTGTGTGGCTACACAAATTGTATGCCCGTGGAAGAAGAGCCAGACCCAACTAGAGAATTAATGCATTTTTGACTGATGGTGCGACTGCAAAAATTTAGGCCATATAGTATATGCATCTCTTTGTTCATTTGTGTACCTTTCTTATTTTCTATTTATTTTCAATGCCACTTTTTCATGTAGATGAGTGCTAAACAATATTGTTTGTATTTTATATTAGGGTTGTCTTTCAATATCATGTGCTTCTATGCATTTGGCATGTTAAAAGGGTTTGGTTAAAGAACATATATAAGTACGCAACCAAGGAAAAGGCAATGGAAATCTTCCACAAACTTGGCATGATCATGATGGCGATCGGTGATAGCGAAGACACCATCACTCAACTATCAAACTTTTTCTTTGAGGAGTTCAATGATCAACCCCAATTTTCAGAGTACTTCAAGAAGACCCGGTGTGAAGGAGATGGTTGAATTGGTGAGTTGAAAATTGTTGTCACCTCTTTCAATTCACACCATTCACATTCTTTGATGTTACCTCTAATACGTTGGTGTTTACTTGACTATTGTCTTTTTTCATAGCTATTTGGGCAAAAAATTGCAGACTCTTCCCACATCCCAACCAAGATAAAAATACAACCATTGATTCGTACCATTGCACACTCAAAACTCAGTACTTGTGTGATCGTAAATAAAATGCACAAGGCGAATGGACTATTTTTATTACACATTTGTGTATAAAATGGAAATATTATTTAGGCAAAAGTAAAAGTTGTAGCATTATGGTTTTTTATCGAGCTATAAGTTTTTAAATATTCAATCTAGTTTGGAGCGGTCCAAGGCAATTTCAGACAATGATTGTGTTCTGAATGACACACATCGTAGATGGCATTGGGTGAAAAGTTAAAGTAGGTCCGACCACTACCTTGTTCAAAAATTTGGTGAGCACATTTTTGTTTGTGAGTGCCCTTGGAGTTTGTAGGGGAACACTTGCAAACATGTCCTTAAGGTTGTTGAATTGATTAAAAGATCATTTGTCGTTGCCACGGAAGGGGTGGTCCATTGTAAGTGAATTTCAATTCTAAGTGTGTTACTTTATGGGAGACAATTACGTTTTTCATTTTCTATTGCCTAATACAAGTTTATTGTGTGTGGTCATTTAGATGAGGGAGGTCAACCAATTGATAAAGGGACATATTTGAATGAGACATTGTCATAGGGGGCGTTGGAGAAAACAATCATAATCTTCTCACCCCTACACAAGCTCCTTCTATCACTCATGTATATGACGAACATTTGCAAAAAATGTGTAGTTGGAATGACACAAACAAAATCTTGAAGAAAGTGATGCATGCATTGCCCCAGTGTCTAGAACAAGTATAATCATATGCATAGTGAATCGAGAGGTTTCTACAGGATCTACAACAATCCAATGCATTATTATTCGAATTCATTCACAATTGTGATGCAACTGCAACTAACACCGTTCACATGCATCCATGGTTTAGTGCAAGCAGGGATTGTCCTCAATGTGCAACCCGTCGTACGAAGCGTGTTGCATAGTAGTCAAATTACCAAACTCCTTTGTGTGACTCCTTTCCCTTATCCATGAATAATAGCTTTAATGTGAATTTCAATATGCAATGTGAGACTTTAGGTGTTGTTGGTATGGATGGGGCAGAGGATACGACATCTAATACTGGTGACTATGAGAAAACCCATTTCAATTTCTATATTGTAATAGGAATGGTACTGCAGATTATTTTTTAATTAAGAGGATTATACCACGTCATAAACTTTCTGATTTTTTTGGTCTTTTTTATTCGCTTCAACATTCCAATATGGGGAAAGGATTCCTCGTCGGTGACTATATTTCACAAGTGTAAACCCAATGGAAGGTATGGTTCCAATTTAACAACTATGCGTAGGTAAGTCCATTTTTTTCGTATGACATTATGCAATAGCATGTTTCCTTATAAAAGTTTGGCTATGGTGACAAGCTAATGTCAACCAACGTGTGTTCACTTTTCTACTTCTTGAAGAGTTACTAAGGAGTGTAGAAGCATACATCAATGAACCTCGGTATGTAGGTAAGCATGTCATCTTTTCTAAAAATTGTTCATAGATGTTATCTACAATTTTGACATCGAACTTTCACGTTTCCACCCAACTCATCCTTTTTTTGTTCACTTCTTCTTTTCAAGTGCTTGTACAACAAATTCCTTTTTGATTTCATGCATTCTAGTCCCTGTTGCTCCAGTTTTGCATTGCCATTTTTCCATTGTACCTACTACATGCGGTCCTTCCTCAACCCGTGAAGAGCAAGAAGAATTTGCTCAGTCAAAACATTATCCATCTCTTTCACTTTGCTCACTTCTTTTCAAGTGTTTTCACAGTAGATTTATTTTTCATTTTAGGCATTGTAGTACATGCTGCTCCACTTGTGTGTTTCCATATTTCCATTGCACAAAAAAAATGCTCACATTATTTGCAGTGTTGGAAAACACACTATCCCATGTTATTTAGTTCGTTATGAAAAGTTTTTGTTTCATTTTGAAAAAGAATATAATGAAGTCCAATTTCAAAATGTTTTGGTACAGTCAAAATGGCATTTAAATTTCTTCATCTCATTGGAACAAATAAAATTCTTGCATTGTTTGCAGTGTTGGAAAACACACTATCCCCTGTCAGTTGTTTCCCTATGAAAAGTTTTGTTTTGTTATGAGAAAGAATGTAATCAAGTCCACTTTCAATTTTTTGAACAACTATTTGGTACAATAAAAAATGGCATTTCACATTCTCAATCTAATTGGAACAAATAAAATGTTCATAGTGTTTGCAATCTTGGAAAACACACTGTCGCACGTCGGTTTGTTCGTTATGAAAAGTTTTGTTTTGTTACAAATGAGAATGTAATGAAGACCACTTTCAATTTTTTGAACAACTCTTTACTATAGTGAAAATGACATTTCACATTCTTCATCTGATTGGAACAAATAAAATGCTCACATTGTTTGCATTGTTGAAAAACACACTGTCCCATGTCAGTTAGTTCGTTATGAAAATTGTTTTGTTACGACCAAGAATGTAAGCAAGCCCACTTTCAATTTTTTGAAATCTTTGCTACAATCCAAATATCATTTCACTTTCTTCATTTGATTGGAACAAATAAAATGCTCACATTATTTGCCATGTTGGAAAACACACTGTCCCCTGTCAACTATTTCATCATGAAAAGTTTATGTTTCGTACAGTCCAAGAATGTAATGAAGTCAGCATTCAGAGTGTCTTTCTAATTAGAGAATGCAGTTGTGTCTTTATTACATAAAGTTGTTCCCAGAAGTTGTTCACATGCGCCTTCTTCAATACTGTAGTTTTGTAGTTGCTTTTTGGTTAGCATTGAGAGTGTCTTTCTAATTAGAGAATGCAGTTGTATCTTCTGGAAAAAATGTTTAGTCTTTCATTTCAGACCTTTTAGTACCTACTGCTCTAGTTGTATAATTTCCATTTTCCCATTGTACATATTGCACACACTCCTTCCCCAAGTTCTAAAGAACAAGTAGAATCTCTTTAGTCAAAACATTATCTATATCTTTCACTTTGGTCACTTTTTTTCTAGTGTTTTCATTACAGATTCCTTTTTCATTTCAATAATTTTAGTACATGTTGCTCCACTTGTGCATTGCCATTTGTCCATTGCACAAAAAAAATGCTCACATTATTTATAGTGTTGGAAAACATGATGTCTCATATTGTCACATTATCTACACATATTGCACATGCACGACATTTCAATACTGTTATGTAGCTTTGCAGGTTCTTTTTGGTCAACATTGAGAGTGTCTTTCTAATTAAAGAATGTAGTTGTATCTTCTAAAAAAATTGTTTTGTATTTATTTTCAAACATTTTACAACATGTTGCTCCAGTTGTGCATTGCGATTTTCCCATTGCACATACTACACATGATCCTTCGTTAAGTTTCGAAGAACAAATAGAATCTCTTCAGTCAAAACTTTATCTATCTCTTCCACTTTGGTCACTTCTTTTCCAATGTTTCCATAGTAGATTCCCTTTTCATTTCAAGATTTGTAGTACATTATGCTCCACTTGTGCATTGCTATATGTCCATTGCATGAAAACAAAATCCTCACATTATTTGCAGTGTTGGAAAACACACTATCCCATATTGTCACATTATTTACACATGCACATGCATAACATTTCAATATTGTTATGTAGCTTTGCAGACGCTTTTTGGTCAACAATGAGAGTGTCTTTGTAATTATAGAATGTAGATGTATCTTCTAAAAAAGTTGTTTTTTCTTTCATTTCAGGCATTTTACAACCTTCTTAGATCCAATTCTGCATTGTGATTTTCCCATTGCACATACTGCACACGCTCCTTCTACAAGTTTCAAAGAACAGGTAGAATCTCTTCAGTCAAAACATTATCCATCTCTTTCACTTTGGTCACTTATTTTCTAATTTTTTCATAGCAGATTCATTTTTCATTTCAAAATTTGTAGTACATGTTACTCCACTTGTGCATTTCCATTTGTCCATTGCACATACTACACATGCACCTTATTCAATACTATTATGTAGCTTTGAAGTTGATTTTTGGTTAGCATTGAGAGTGAAAACTAATAATTTCTTTGATGTAGGTATAGAAGATGCCACATAATTCAGAAACATGGGTCTCTAGTTGGTTGACCAACTAGCACCCGTATCTTCCATGTAATATTCTTGCTCGGATAGAGGAATTGAGTCTCTCGTATAGATTGCGAGAAAAGATGTTAAGGAGAGTTGATAGAAAAGTGTCAAACTGTAGTGATGTCAACTATCATAATTATGCTCATTTCTTTAACCATGTCTTTGGTGTATGGTAAAAAATGTGCATGGACATTGAATATTACAATCTACAAATAGAGATTGTAAATTTATGTGATTGACCATTGTATATTTACCGATAAATTCAAGACCTTTTCCTAGCTGTATACATCTGGAAGGTATGCATTAAACGAACAATAATCATCCGCAAGCATAATCTTCCAAATGAGTTGAGCATGAGGTTTATGAGATTCCTTAAGGGGGAATCTCTAATTAGTAATCACATGGGTCCTGTAGAGGAATGGTTGTTGGTCGTGTTCAAATTCAACCACATTGTCAAGTTTGAGGTCCATCGTGTCAAACCATCATTCAGGTCGATACATGCAAATTATAGGGTGCCTACGATATATGCTGTGAATTCTACCTTAACAATTAGAGTGCACCAAATCCTTCCTAATACTAATAATGTAGAAATTATACCTATTCATAAATGGTTGACGTAGTTGACAGTGTTTAAAAACTATTTAGTTATTATGATGAATATTTATGAAATTTTTAGTCACAAATGTTTGCAAAGATTTTAGAAATTATCTATATGACTGTATCCAATATCAATAGAATTTTGATGTCATTAGCTATTGCATCACACTCATTGCCATGTTAACTATTTATAATGTTCTTTCGAACATTTATGGACAGTTAATACATAACACACTGTGGTTACCATAAGCAATATGCTTTTTCCGTATTTATGTATTTATTAGTTATCTATTACATATGATCTCGTTTCCTTTGGTTTGGTATGACTTTATAACCCCATGATATAGGCATTTATCTCAGAATAAAATGATCGATCATGCAACACTATTCCTTTAGCAACTAGGGAAAATATGTTTCATCTTTATTAGCACATATATGTGCTTGAATCAAGAGTAGAAGCGTGGAATATGTTTCTTGGAAATAGGAAAAAACATATCTCTACTTCCTTTTGCAAGGACTTTTGAAATTTACAAATCTTTCAAATTAACATGATTCTGATTATGTATGCTTAGCTTGAATGGTCTGAAAAGGATATGAATTATTTGCCAATTGGGGCACAAGCCAAAGTGCATCCTTCACTTGCCTATTAGGAAAGTATTTTCCTTGTCATCTTAGTGCGTGGTTGATGTAGATCGTATATTCTCTACACTACATTTTTAGAAATCAATATTCAGAACCATAAATCAAATATAGAAACCTGCAACTAGAACAAGCTTCGTATTCAATGGAAACATTAAAATGTTGAATCAGAAAAACAACAAACTCAATGAAACAAATATTTTCATAATGAACTAATTAACATGGGATAGTGTATTTTCCAACAACAAACAATGTGAGCTTTTTATTTGTTCCAATCAGGTGAAAAAGGGAAATGCCATATTTACGTCACCAAATAGTTCTTCTAAAATTTGAAGGTGGATTTCATTACATTTTTTTATTGTACGAAACAAAAACTATTCGTGACAGAATAACTGACATGAGACAATGTGTTTTCCAATACAACAAATAATGTGAGTGTTTTATTTGTTCCAATCATATGAAAAAAGTGAAGTGTATTTTTTATTGTACAAAAGAGTTGTTGAAAAAATTAAAAGTGGACTTCATTACATTCTCACTCGTAATGAAATAAAACTTTTCATAACAAACTAACTAACATGGGACTATGAGTTTTCCAACAACAAACAATGTGTGCATTTTATTTGTTCCAATAAGATGAAAAAGGGAAATGTCATATTTACGTCACCAAAAAGTTGTTCTAAAAGTTAAAGGTGGAATTCATTACATTTTTGGAGCGTGCGAAACAAAAACTATTCATGACGAAATAACTGACATGAGACAGTGTGTTTTCCAACAATGCAAACAATGTGAGAATTTTATTTGTTCCAATCAGATGAAGAAAGTGAAATACCTTTTTTACTGTAGCAAAGAGCTGTTGAAAAAAAATGAAAGTGGACTTCATTACATTCTCAGTCGTAATGAAACAAAACTTTTCATAACAAATTAATTGACATGATACATTATGTTTTCTAGCACTAGGATAAATACATCTATACTAGATATTTTGAGGTTGGAGAAATTTTCCTTAAGGAAAATTATCCCACCCATCCCTTCATCCCTTTCACCTCTTATCATTCACTCAAGTTTCTTATTCATCATTTTTTTCTTCATTCCATAATTCATCCCATTAATTTTTATTATTGGGACTCTACATACATTACCTATTCATGACATCCTTCATCATATTTCTCATATGTCAACACTTCACCTTATTTTTATTCTTTCCCACTCCCCCTATCTATCCATTTACCTCCTTATATCTTTTCTATTCAATTTGTATCTTTATTATCTCACACCCTTTCTTTGATTGTATGTCGGAATACATGGTCATCCCCTTTTTTAAACTTTCTCAATAAGAATTATCACATATATGTCAATGAGAGCATGACCTATCGAACTCTATCTATCATCAATTATCTCCCACCATGATTTGGTCCTTGTTTAGAATCCCCTCCATCCCTCCATTCACCCATCCTTCCATCTCACTCATAATCCCATACACCCTTACCTTCAATGTTTTATAAAATACCATCTCATTTTCTTACATTATTTTGATTGATTGTTTACACATGTATCTATTCTTGTTTGTTTAATATGGTCTTAATGCTCCATCCATCACACTATCATGATTTATTTCATCCTTAATATTATGTAATGCCTTGAAAACATGTATTTTAGAGCACTATTCTTATTTTAACTTTTATATATTTATGTTACTCCATATGTACCTAATGCATCATCATCATCATCCATTATATCATTGTGCATAATTCTAGTGCAAATAAAATTAAGTTTCTCTTTGACATGAAGTTAATTTGACAACATATATCATTCATCCATTTTAACCATATCCCATATCCCTTTCATTCATCTATCCTCTTTCTACTCAACTAATGTGTTATGTTAGTTACATTACAAAGTGATTTTTTGTGGTTACCATAAGAAATGTGATTTTTGTGGTTACCATTTAAGCAATAAAATTTAAAATTGGACTTCATTTCATTTTTGGAGTGTAGGAAATAAAAACTTTTCATGACAAAATAACTAACAATAGATAGTGTTTTTTCCAACACTATAAACAATGCGAGCATTTTATTTGTTCCAATCACAGGAAAAAAGGAAATATGCCATTTTCACTCTACCAAAGAGTTCTAAAATTTGAAAGTGGACTTCATTTCATTTTTGGAGCGTAGGAAATACAAAATTTTTATGACGAAATAACTGACACTACACAGTGTGTTTTCCAACATTGCAAACAATGTGAACATTTTATTTGTTCCAATCACATTAAAAAAGGAAATATGCCATTTTCACTCTACCATATAGTTGTTCTAAAATTTGAAAGTGGACTTCATTACATTCTTGGTCGTAACAAAACAAATACTTTTTATAAGGAAATAATTGACAACAAACAGTGTGTTTTCCAACACTACAAACAATGTGAACATTTTATCTCTTCCAATTAGATGGAAAAGGGAATATTCCATTTTTGTTGTACCAAAGAGTTGTTCTAAAATTTGAATGTTCAGTTCATTAAATTTATGGTTGTAACCAAACAAAACTTTTCATAAGGAAATGACATATAAGGGACAACGTGTTTTCCAACACTACAAACAATTTGACCATTTTATCTCTTCCAATTAGATGGAAAAAGGGAAATGTAATTTTTATTGTACAAAAAATTTGTTCTAAAATTTGGAAGTGGACTTCATTAAGTTGTTGGTTGTAAGGAAACAATAACTTTTCAAAGGAAATAATTGACAAGGGAAAGTGTGTTTTCCAACAATGCAAATAGTTGCCCACATAGGTACATACATATACATACACATAACATTTATTGCTATACTCTATTCAATACCATGTATGCAATAATTTTATTGAATACTAGTGACTGATATATTCAAATTTTTTGAGGTCAAACGATTTACATGTCAACTTATCTTTTTCATTTATAAGCAAACTACCATAAACAATAACACTTCAATTGGCATTGCCTACCATTATTTCACATTGTTGATATAGTGTAATTATAAAGGGCCATGAAAAGTCTGATATGAAATGTATAACAACATAGTGTTCAAACATATGAAAATAGTATATGTCTACACCACAATTGTTCAATAATCAAATAATGAAACCCACAATGCACAATGAGTATTGTGAGCCTGTTTCATCATATTGTACGTTGCCTATTCTTTGAAATTGAGGTCATACCTATGTAATATATGGCACGTTTCTTTGGATTGTTGTGTATTTTGAGAGGGGTGATTCCAATTCCATGAACCCTCACAGATGATGAACGTGAAACAACAGATTTTTGGAGAGGTTGTGCTTTGTCCTTTTTGCTTCGAACACCTTCAACCTATAAGAAACAATTTGAAAAAATAACGTATGGATGGAAATAAATATAAGGTAGTATGATATATACAAAAAAATATCATTTATATGTACCTCTATAATAGAATGCTTCAACTTGGAGAGCTTCCATATTATGAAGCCACACACACACTCTTCAACAGTCTCTGCACTAGGACATGGAAAAGGCACTGCATAGTCACCAACAATGGCCTCAACAATGCTGACACTCACCCAATGTTTTGGATGGCTAAAGCCATGGGTTTTACTATCTCTATGGACAACACTTACAATGCATTTGGCAACCAGTTTACACTACCTCCAAAGATCAATGTGATCATCAATCTTAAAAATGATGCCCTTGAACTCTATCATTTGTTCATCGATAGGATTTGGCTGCAATGGAAATATCATTAACGTGAATCATAATTCAAGACATATTAAAGGATTCATAAAGAAATTAGGACAAAATCATGAAAGTGTATTGTGTCTATTACAAATATAAATGGCACACCACTGCTCTCCTAGTTCCCATATCCATCTTTGTTACCATCTCCCCCTTGCAGGCCAATGCTCTCCCTGTCCCCATGTCCATCTTTATTACCCTGTCCCACTTGCAGGGTAGTGCTCTCCCCATCCCCATGTCCATCTTTATTACCCTATCCCACTTGCAGGTTAGTGCTCTCCCCATCCTCATGTCCATATTTATTACCTTGTCCCACTTGCAGGCTAGTGCTCTCCCCATCACCATGTCCATCTTTGTTTCCCTGTCCTACTTGTAGGCCAATGCTCTCCCCATCCGCATGTCTATATCTATTAGCATCTCCCATTTCCATTGTAACCACATGGCCAATAAGGTCAAGGCCAATACTTTGTTGTTCATCCTTACCCTGTAATAGTAGGAATTGAAATGTTACATCAAATTTAGGTGCATGCAACCAATTAATTGAAATAATCAAAACAAACATTAAATAGAAGATTTTGAATTCACCGTTTCTTCTAGTTTCTCCATGTCAAGGAACCTTGAAAATTTTGATCATGTACACTCCTTCTTCTTCTCAATGTTAGATGATGGGTTGGGAGGAACAACATTATCTTGTTCTTTCATGGGCACTGCTTTGTCTTCCAAATCAATAGTACCCTATTCGAGGGAAACATTTCATTGTTCAACATTGCCCTGCAATAGCAAGAATTGAAACTCACATAAAATTCATATGCATGCAACCAATTCATTGAAATAATCAAAACAAACATTAAATAGAAGATTTAAAATCATCATTTGTTCTCGTTTCTTCTTGTGAGGGCGAGAGGAAACTTTTGACCGTGTATGCTCCTTCTTTTTCTTCTTCTTCTTCTCAATGCTAGATAACGGGTTGGGAGGAACAACATCATCTTCTTTTTTCATGAGCACTACTTCATCTTCCAAATCAATAATACCCTATTCGAGGGCAACACTTCGTTGTTCATCATTACCTTGTAATAGCAAGAATTAAAATGTCACATCAAATTCATATGCATGCAACCAATTCATTGAAATAATCAAAACAAACATTAAATAGAAGATTTAAAATCACTATTTGTTCTCGTTTCTTCCTGTGAGGGCGAGAGGAAACTTTTGACCATGTATGCTCCATCTTCTTCTTCTTCTTCTCAATGTTGGATGGCGGGTTGGGAGGAACAACATCATCTTGTTCTTTCATGGGAACTGCTTCGTCTTCCAAATCAACAGTACCCTATTTGAGGGCAACACTTTGTTGTTCATCGTTGCCCTATAATAGCAAGAATTGCAATGTCACATCAAATTCATATACATGCAACCAATTCATTAAAATAATGAAAACAAACATTAAATAGAAATTTTGAAATCATCGTTTGTTCTCCTTTCTTCTTGTGTGGGCGAGAGGAAACTTTAGACCATGTACGCTCCTTCTTCTCAATGTTAGACAATGAGTTGGGAGGAACAACATCATCTTGTGCTCTCATGGGCACTGCTTCATCTTCCAAAAAAATAATACCCTGCTCAAGGGCAACACTTCATTGTTCATCCTCACCTTGTAATAACAGGAATTGAAACGTCACATAAAATTCAAATGCATGCAACCAATTCATTGAAATAATCAAAACAAACATTAAATAGAAGATTTTGAAATCATTGTTTGTTCTCGTTTCTTCTTGTGAAGGTGAGAGGAAACTTTTGACCGTGTACGGTCCTTCTTCTTCTTAATGTTGGACAATGGGTTGGGAGGAACAAAATCATCTTGTGCTTACATGGGAACTACTTCATCTTCCAAATCAACAATACCTTGCTCAAGGGCATCACTTCATTGTTCATCCTTTCCCTGTAATAGCAGAAATTGAAACATCACATCAAATTCAGATGCACACAACCAATTCATTGAAATAATCAAAACAAACATTAAACAAAATATTTTGAGATCGCCATTTGTTCTTGCTTCTTCTTGTGAGGGTGCCTTGAAACTTTTGATTGTGTATGATCCTTCTTCTAAATGTTATACATTGGTTTGGGAGGAACAACATCATCTTGGGCTTTCATGGGAACAAATTCCTCTACCAAATGAACAATACTCTGCTAGGTGGCAGGAACCACTTCTCGACCATCACCCTGTCATGTGATGTAAGTTACCATTAAGTGAACATTGTATGAATCAAAACAGAAAAAATGAACCAACCAAAATTTAGATTTAACAGTTTAATTCAACATTACCATTTTGTCCTTTCTCTTTGTCTCCTATAATTTTAATATTTTTTGCCTTCTTTGCTCCTTGTTCTCATTGTTGTATAACACCATTTTCTCCTTCACCTCATCCTTTCCTTCCATGGGAAGTAAACAAAATCTATGTTTACCATACTTTCTACATAACCTTTCAATAACATGCTTCTTTTGGAGATTCTACTGTAGCTTCAATTGGTACTCCATATTATCCACCTTGTTTTGAAGATACTCTTTCAATTTATCAAGGGGATGAGGGGAGTGTTTTGTTTCCCCCCCAACACACTTTGGCCATGCGTTGGTGGCATAAGAATAGGAAGGTGGTGTTGCTGAATCCTATGCATGTTGAACAATTTCCAATCATAAAATTTTCTCATACATTGTTCTAAAATACAGTAATATACGTATCTCACATTCTCCACTTCTCTTATGTATTCAACAACCTACACAACAAATTCGAAAAAGAAAATAGCTTAATATATTTGATATTTAAATAATTTGAATGCACAACATATACACACAAACAACCAAACGATACAATAACTGAGTTATTATATCTACCTTCCCCTCCTCCACATCACCCTGTACTTCATTCACACCCTCCCCATCCTTAGGGTCACCCTTTGCACACTCTCCCTCTTTTTTGTGGACTATGGCAAGAGAATGATGGTTTCCCAGATTATCATCCTGAATCGAAGGAACAATATACTGTCAAAATTATCATATTTATAACATACATGATATTTTCTAATTGAAATTGTAAAGCATTCTAATTGACGCATTGGAAGTAAAGCACAATTGGAAGTTCACAATCAATTACTGAACATGTCATTTCCTCAGCGTTCAAAATTTTCTTAAAATGAGGGGACATCCTCTATACAATAGTTGTTGCCTCCTGATTAAAACATTCCCACTTTCCATTCAACATTGTAACCACTTATGAGAGATAAAATTATACATTTGATTGCATCTTGTAATTATCAGATCTTACCTGCACGTTTGTTGAACACGACTATCCCAAAGAATATGCACCACTACACACCCTCTCAGGTGTGCTGACCACCTCAAAAACATTCGTCACTGTATGAAGCACTTTCCCTTTTAAAGAACACATCCCTGGTTTGCTGTAAAATGTAAAACAATTGCAAGTGTTATGAACAGTTAAAGTTCCAAAATTTATTGCACCATTTGTTGTAAGCAGGCATATGTTTTTTCAATCATAATAGGAATTTGAAATGCATTTTTTACTCTACCTAAGACTTGTGATAAATTTTGAAGGTGCCTTTCATTACATTCTTTCTGTCTAAATAAAAAAAGTTTTTCAATACAGCAAAATTGCAGGTTGGAAAAGAGATGGTGTTATGAAACCTACAACCCACATAGTGTTTTAAAACACTATACACATAACAACCCAACTGGTTAGTCACCCCTCAGCTCAATTTGGTTTAAATTATGTATCCCCCACCTCCAAAATGAAATAACTCACAACCCACTGTGTTTTCCAACCTATAATTATTTTGTGCATTTATTTTTCAATCACATGAAGATACAAAATTTTAATTTATACCGTAACTAACAATTGAAAATTTTGAAGGTGTGTTTCATTACATTCGTACTATCTGAATAACAAGATATTTTCAAGACATTCAAACTGTTATGTAAAATTTCAAGTTGGAAAACATCGGGTGTTATAAATCTTACAACCCACATATTGTTCTAAAACCCTTTACAAGTAACAACCCAATTGGTTACTCACCCCTCACCTTGATTTGGTATGTTTTTTGATTGTCTTGAGAACCTTTTGCTTTCTAGATAGCAATAATATAATGAGATTGGAAAACACAGGGTGTTAAGAAACCTGCAACCGAATGTATCCTGCACCTCCAACTCCTCTTCGACCTCTCAAGTGTTTAGATTTAAACATGAAGAATGAAACAACTAACAACCCACATTATATTTTCCAATCTTCCATTATTTTGTGCATTTCTTTGTTTCAATCGTACAAAGAAATTCAAATATAGTTTATACTGTAACTAAGAGTTATTATATATTTCGAAGGTGAACTTCATTACATTATTATTGTGTACAAAACAAAAGGCTTCCAAGACATTCATACTATCAATATAATTGTAGGAGGAGGATACATAAAACTATCCAAATTCACATGAGGTGTGACAACCAATTGGGTTCTTATTGTTTAAGTAACCAAAACATTGTCATCACATTCATATTGTCTATGTGTATTGACCTTACTATTGCACGAAAACATTGACCTCTCAATTCATGATGCAAGCATCAGATAAGATGCATGGTAGGTGGTTAAACCATATCATGAATCACATGATCAACACTAACTGAGGGGTGGAAGTGACAATCTTCCAAAAATCCCCCCAACGCGACCATAGGATTTGAACCCGTGACCCGACTCTGATACCAATTATAGTAAAACTCATCATCAAACCTGACAATGTAGTTGAATTTCTACACAACAAGCAACCATTCCTCAACAGGACCCCATGTGATGACTAATTTGAGATTCCCCCTTGAGGAATCTCATAAATTTCATGCTCAACTCCTTGGGAAGATTGTGCTTCTTGATGATTACTGTTGTTTTAATGGATACCTTCTAGATGCATCCAACTAGGAAAAGGTCTCACATCTCTCGATAAAAATGAATTGGCCAATCACAAAAATTTACAATCTCTATTTATACATTATGATATAGAACATCCATGATCATTTTTTCCAATACACTGAAGATGTAGTCAAAGAAATTAGCATAATTATGTTATTTGATGTCACTGCACTTTGGCCCTTTTCTATCAATTCTCCTTAACATATTTTTCTGTAACCTGTACAAGAGAATCAATTCCTCTATCCAAGCAAATACATTACATGGAAGATATGGGTGGTAGCTGGTTAACCAAGTACAAACACATGCTTCAACATTACGTGACATCTTGCATAGCTGCATCAAAGAAATTATTAGCTTTCACATCTTCACCATACAAAGCATAATTAAATAACATAAAACCCATCGTATTTTCCACCCTACCAATATGTGGTGCTTTTTTGGTTTGTTTTGACATCAAGACCTACAAATGATACCATTTGGAAAGATCTCGGAAAACCCACATCAAATATGTAGTGTGTTTTCTCCTCTAACCTCTGGAAGTAACCTCTACAAAAACATGACAACTGGACAACTTTGAAGCATGCACTTTTATCCATCATACATCAATGACACCTTTCAACATCATGCACCTTTGTGGATCAGATTGTGGAAGAGGTCGTGATGTGTGCTGGAGAGAAGAGTTTGTTTTGCAAATATTGTAAAGTTGCTCCAAAGATGCCTAGTTGTCATGAAATATTGTCATGTTTTTATAGAGTTCCTATCTAATGCTTGTATCGGGCATTGACAGGTCGACCTTTTCATGCAATGGCATGGACAACAGTGTGTAATTACAGGTTGGAAAACACTGGGTGTTATTAAACCTGCAAAACAAATACCGTTTTAAAACCCTTGACAAGTAACAACCCAACTTGTTATTCACCCCTCAGTTGAATTTGGATAGTTTTATATATCTTGCAACTCCACCCCGTGCTCTCAAAATTTTAGCTTTCAACATGTAGAATGAAAGAACTCACAACACACGGTGTTTTCCAACCTCCAATTATTTTCCACAATACACTATCCCATCATGTGGTGTGTGTATTTTTATATGTTTAATGCATTTTTGTATGTTATGATGCCTCAAACATGCATTATTCTAGGGAGAATAGCCATGTGCAATTGTAGGGTAGAAGCTAATCTCCCTATAAAATATAGTAAAATCAAGCTATTATCCCTGAAAAAACATGTCTTCGACATGATAACATAATTAAAAATGTCTTATCCCTGAAAAAGGGCAATATATTATCATGTGTTTAAGCCTTGTGGTTTTGTAGGGAGATCACCTTCTACAATTGGGACAAGGCTATTCTCCCTACAAAAATGCATATCTGATGCATCATAACCGTCGTCATGTTTTAAAAATCATATTTTAGAATGGACAAAAAGCCCAAAATGTAGCATTCGAAATCATAATTTGCAAATAGCAAAAAGCCCAGACAAGGTCCCATTTTCGTCGCTATTTTCGACATTGACATTTTGCAGGTTGCAAGAGAGCACAAAAAGGAGTTGCAGGCATTCAAAGGTTGAATTAGAGTGACCACTCTCCATACAAAAACACATTTCACAAGCGTGGGTAGCTAGTTAGCTAGCATCTATGTATATCTGCCAGAAATATATGGAATTTTACCATTCTACCTAGGAACTGTGAAGAAATGAATGACTATTCATTGCGAAGATGGGTTTTCATTGATGAGGAAACAAAGGGTTTTCCTCGGGAAAAGGGGTTTTCATTTGAAATGCAAAGTTGTTTATGTGTTTTTGTGTTGAGGGTTTTTTGATTTTGGTTTCTTCACGTCTGCTGGTTTTGGAATTTTATGATTGCCAAATGAAATAACTGACAACCCATTATGGAAATATGAGTGAAATGAATGAATAAAATTTAGAGAAATCAGAAACCATGCAAAATATATAACGAGGTATTCATTGAAGGGTTTCCAAGGGTTTTCCCGTCTATAGAATATATAGTAGAGGTATTAATTGAAAACATAATATGGGTTTTTAGTTATTTAAATCTCCTTGTTTAAATTTAAAGGGTTGTCTCACATTGGGTTGCTTGCTTCTTAACACATACGGTTTTACATGGAGTTTTATAAAATAGTATGAATGTCTTGAAAATCACACCTTCCATTGTTGTGTTTAAATTTTGCATGATTGAAAAAAAAGTGCACAAAATAATTGTAATTTGGAAAACACGGTGTGGGTTTTCAGTTATTTGAATCTCCTTGTTTAAATGTAAGGGGTTGTCTCACAGTGGGTTGCTTACTTCTTAACACATATGGTTTTGCAACATAGAATGTTACAAAACAGTATGAATGTCTTCAAAATCACACCTTCCATTGTCGTGTTTAAATTTCAAGTATATAACAAATTGTATGCTTCATAACACACAACATTTGTCAACCTCTATATCACAACATACCCAAGCCCTTCTGGTTTTTAGACCCATATATGTAGGTGTGCATTACAAATAGCAAGAACACCAATTTCTTGCCATTATTGGTAATAATGAATAAACTTGTTGACAGTGGTGAACGTTGTGTAGTGCAGGTAGGGAAACACAATGTGTTTTGAAGCCTTCCTTTACTTATTGTTGGAGTTGAGAAGATACAACACCATAGAAGCCCAAAAGATCTTTGCAAGCAAATAACCTGTTACAAGGAGAAACAAAGAGAAGCAACAAAGGAAATGCTCAAGAATATGGAGCCATGAATTCACACAAAATGTAAAATGAATTAATTGATACAAAAGATAGTTTTCAACTACATATAGATGAAAACCCTAGGCTTGCACAATAATAATTAATAAAATAATTAATTATTATGCACCTAATGTTAGCTTAAGTAAAAAAAAGTTAAAAGGAAACTTTACGTAATTAAACAAATATTGTTTAATTAATAAAGTAAATGTCCAATTACTCTAACACCCCCCTTAAGATAGACATAGGGAGAAGCTAAAACCTAGAAGAAGCTACTGAAAGCAAAAGCAATGGGTCCCGACAATAAGGCCAGATCAAGTACCCATGTACAAAAACAATGCAAACTAAATGAAATGGGGTAAAGGAGAAAACCCAGTGGGAACAAAACTCCTCCCCAAAATAGAATGCAAGGAAGAAATGCAATGCACTAATGAAAGAAGGATAGGAGGTGGATAACATAATACCCCCCATAGACAGCTTCTATCATATAAGTACATGTACAATGATCTCCATAGAAGATATAGAAAGAGAGAAGAAGGCCCCCCCCACAATGAAGAAACTCCTGTCATAATGGTAGATGCCTGATGTAGAATCCAAAAGGAGATCCTGAAGCAGAAAATAATATTCCTCTCCTTGGGAAGAAACGAATCCATGGACCTGTATCGAAGAAACCCTGTGAAGAAGGAAGAACCAATCTATCTCACGATGTGTGCCATGATAGGATGCTGAAGAGTCTCACTATTTGAATGGAAACAAATAATGTCAAATCCAATCTGATGTGGAGAATACTGAAATACAACCTCTGAATGCACAGATAATGGTGGGCGAACAGTGATAACCTGACTGTCAAGGTAGAGGAGATGAATGTCCTCAAAATAATCCTCCAAATTTGCAATATAGGACTCAACAAACAAGAAAGATATGTCTACAACATAAGAGTCCAAAGTAGCTATGTCTGGAAGATGTATGATGCCCTGCTGTACCGAATCAAGAACAACAAGAGATGCTGATGAAGTCTCAGTCTGAAGAGTAGGAACTGTGAGACAAACCTCTGATCCATCAGAATAAGTAAGGGTGTCTAAATACTCAAGCTCCTCTAAAGTATCATGATCAAATGGTGTATTCTCTCTCCAAGAAATGGGTATGAGACAATCTGAAGCAGGATTCTCTGAGAATGGAAATAGAATAGGGTCTCCATAGATCTCTCAAAGACGTGTCCAAAGTGGGTGAGGACAATCAATGTTCGATATAGTCAACACAGTGTCATGATCAACACTAGACAATATAACTCCTGCAATGTGATTTCTAATAATATCCCATGCTAATCTGCCCTCTAAAGTTGCTGGTTCAGGTATGAGATCATACAAATAAGGCAAAATATTAAGCCACCTACAATGTGTAAGTATACCTTTTGCCCATGACTCATAATTACCCCGTTCCAGAAGAACAACTAAAGGGTGAGTAGAAAAACCCATGATAACTCTTTAAAGAAAAAAATTTAGAGACTAATGATCTCAGCAATGATAAAACATATCAAGATAACCCATCCAATGCAAACAAACCCCATGTAGGAGCCAAGATGACCAAGTAATTGAGCAAAGTGTAAAAACACACAAAGCTGAATAAAAAATACTTGGTAAATATTTTGATAAAATAGACTATAGATCTGGAAAGAGCACTGTAACATCTTTCCAACGCCTATTCATTTGCGCAAAACAGACACCGTAGCCAAAAGTTATCAATTTTTCAAAAATTGAATTTAGCTTGCAGGAAACGAATTTTCTTGCAAAAAACGTTTATTTCTAACTTGATTTCTAGAAAATTTATTCACTATTTGTTAACAAAAATAAAAACGCAGAAATATTGTGATGCTAGAAACAAAACCCAGAAATCATTTTTTGATCCAACAAGCAGAATATGAGAAGATGATTTTTTTTTTACTTTCAGTCAGGATAAAAATGACGCGCGCCATTTTTTCAACAGTGATTTTCTCTAGATCTGTGCAAGATATGCAAAATCTAAAAGATACCCAATTCAGATTTCGACGCTGGCTACAAAACCCAGAATTCGTTTTTCCTGCAAATAAGTGAAAACTGAATTTTTGAAGTAAAAATGGCGACGGCTCCAATAAAAAACGGCTTGCAACAAACCCTTGTAGCTCCAAAAATCTTCAAAACAAGAACAAGCAGCTGCAGATCTGAAGCTCTGATACCATGTTGGAGTTGAGAAGATACAACACCACAAAAGTCCAAAAGATCTTTGCAAGCAAATAACCTGTTACAAGGAGAAACAAAGAGAAGCAACAAAAGAAATGTTCAAGAATGTGGAGCAATGTATTCACCTGAAAATGTAAAATGAAATAATGATACAAAAGATAGTTTTCAACTACATATAGATGAAAACCTTAAAAAGGAAAACCCTAGGCTTGCACAATAATAATTAATAAAGTAATTAATTATTATGTACCTAATGTTAGCTTAAGTGAAAAAGAGTTAAAAAGAAACTTTACGTAATTAAACAAATATTGTTTAATTAATAAAGTAAATGTCCAATTACTCTAACACTTATACCCAAGCTTTGTCTTGAAATGCAGATATACAAACGCATAGATGGGGTTCTATTTTGTCAAATAGCACATTTCTCATTTAAGGGAAACTCTATTAATCATCAATACATAGTGTACTTCATAGTACACACTTCATTCTATTTTGTAAAAATTCATGATGGAAAACCCTAGTTGTTAAGAAACAAACAACCCAAATAGTGTTGTAAAACCCTTTGCAACAGTATTGGTTAGTACCCCTCACCTTAATTTGGTTGATTTTCTCCTCCAACTCCTCCACGTGCACTCCAACCTTCAACTTTCAACGTGAAAATTTGAAATGCAGAGTGTTTTCACCCTTCTTTCTCCAAACTAAAAATGCACATGTCAGTCCACCTCCAATTTTCCCACACTAGAAAAAAGATCCAAAAATGACACTTCTGTCGCAAGCCATGAGACCCAATTTTATCGGCCGATAGGAGGTGGGAAAACTGACTTGACGACGCCATTAACTCCTACTTACCATTTCCCTGACATTTGGTCTCGTCTGCCAGTTTCGTCACTTTTATCCCCCGTCTGGCGAGGCCCCGCACTATGTTGTCTCATCATGTTATGTATGTTTTAATATATAGTTTAATGTGTTTATGTATGTACATAGGTGCATATTTTTGGCATAAGCGTCTACACAATTGACAACAAATTGTTTATAAACCTCCAAAATGAGCAACAAGGAAAGCTCATATATGTAAAGAGGCTTCTACATTCCAAAACACGTTGTGTTTACATAAATTTTGCATTGTGTTTATAAAACAACAATTCCATTACAAAATTTGGGAAGCCTAATGGCCATTTTTGTGTTATTATGGCCTCAATTTTACAGTTTGTATGGTATATTAGATTGAGTAAAAACAATTACAATAATAATGTTCCTTATTCACAACCTTATGAAACCCAACTATGCAACGATGCTTCACAATTGAACAAAGGTACATGATTTAAAAGGATAAATACTCTAATGTAAAATCATAAATATTATGTTCTTTTCCAAATATATCTGATGTAATTACCAAGGATCCAAAGGTTCTTGTTCTATTTTGGGAGATAAATGATATTGATGTAGTGTTACATAAATCATCCTAAAATTAACATAAATCAATTATGAGAAGGATAATTAAGAGGATGCAGTATCACCCTTCATTGATGCTTTAAGCATTTCCCATGCAACACTCACACTTCAATGAGGAAACATGATTCATGTAAAATTTTGGGATATAATACACACACAATAATGTAACATTTATTTTATTTAAGTTACACTACAAATTGTTTGCATTCCCCACACTAAGCATCTAATCTATATATAAATCAAACCTTCTAAATACAAAATAAATTTTAGAAATTTAACTGCCCAATACACTTGCAATTCAAGCTATGATAGCTAGAATCATCTGTATTTAGTGCAGAAGCTTCACATCTCCTAAAGCATCCTTCTCAATCCACCTGCCCTTGTTTTGTTCAAATTTGTTTCCTCGCTATATCAACCACTTGGAAGAAAGAAAAGTGTTAGCGATAAATTAAATTGGCAAATTAAAGACATTTGGTGCTACAAAGAATTCACTTCATTCAAAAATTCACCGATATTGGATTATATGTTGTTTTGACTACAATATGCCAACTTGTACAAACAATAAACAAACATATTAATTTGTACAATGGGAATTTAATTTCCAATTTAACCTATTGCTAACACTAGGAATATATATCAATAATTATATCTGCCATTTTGCCATTCTATTGGAACTGTGAAGCACTGAATGTTCATTCAGATATATCTCAAACTCATCTCTCCTGGCATATGAAAGATTCCATAACTTGCATAATCAATAATGGCAAACAAGACAAACAAGAAAGATACCACACACCACTGTCAAAATTTTGGTTATATAATTACTTGTATAGAGAACTGAAAAAATATAAATTATTGCAAGACACATTGGTTGCAAAGCATAGTGTTCATTGGTTATTTAAGAATAAAGGTTAAGAAGTCAATGAAAACCCTCGTGATCACCTTGATTTACCAAAAAATAACAAGTGATCGAATTGGTTAAATATGATAATGCACAAAATAATTACACGTTGGATAACACTCTGTGTTTCAATCTCCATGCTCAAACCCAAAGGTTGAAGAGCATAAGGAGGAGTTGTACATTGGGAAACCAAAATACATACCAAATTAAGGTGAGGGGTGACTAAGAAATTGGGTTGCTACTTGTAAAGGGTTTTTTAATAGTATGTGGGTTGCAGGTTTTATAACACCCAATGTTTTCCAACCTAGAATTTTAAAAAATAGTAAGAATGTATTCAAAACCTTTTGTGATCAACACAGTAATAACCCAATTGGTTTATCGCCCCTTAGCTTGATTTGATTAGACACCCAGTGTTTTCCAACATGCAATTATATATAGACAATAAGAACGTAATGAAAAAATTGTGTTTAGTACACAGTAAAAATGTAATGGGACACAACGAATCTCTAAACAAAACACACCTATGTACATAGAAAAATGCATGAAACCATACATAGAAACATACATAACATGATGAGACAGCATAGTGGGGGGCCCACCAAATGAAGGATAAAAGTGATGAAACCGATGGATAGGAGCAAACATTAGGGAAACGGTAGCAAGGAGATAACAACACCATCAGGTCAGTTTTTCCACCTCTTGTCGGCTGATAAAATTGGGCCTCGTGGCTTGCACGAGCATGGGGAGGAGTTGCAGGTGGGGAATAAAAAAAGCATACCAAATTGAGGTGAGGGGTTATTAAGCAATTGGGTTGCTACTTGTAAAGGGTTTTAGAAAGGTATGTGGGTTGCAGGTTTTATAACACCTAGTGTTTTCCAACCTAGAATTTTAGAAAATAGTAAGAATGTAATCAAAATATTTTTTGATTAACGTAGTAACAACCCAATTGGTTTGTCACCCCTCATCTCAATTTAATTACACACCCAATGTTTTCCAACATGCAATTATATATAGACCGTATGAACGTAATGAAAAAGATTTTGTTTTCCAACATGAAGTTATATATAGACCGTATGAACATAATGAAAAAGATTTGTTTAGTACACAATAAGACTGTAATGAAGATCACCTTTGAAACTTATGCAGACAACATTGAATGAGATAGATAAAAGATAATGTTTTGAGTGAAGAGATTCTCCCTGTTGTTCAGAAGTTGAGGAAGGTGTATGTGTAGTATGCACAATCGATAAATGGCAATGCAAAACTCGACTAATAGGTAGTAGAAAGTATGTAATTGAAAAGGAATTTGCTCTAAAAACACTTGAAAACAAGCAAACCAAAGTGAATGAGATAGATAATGTATTTATTGAAGAGATTGTTCCTCCTCTTCAAAAGTTGATGAAGGAGCATGTGCACTATGTGAAGTGGGAAAATGGAAATGCAGAACTGGAGGTAGCAGGTATTAGAATGCATGGAATGAAAAAGGATTTTTCTCTAAAAACACTTGAAAAGAAGCAAAGTAGTATGAGTGAGATACCTAATGTATTGTCTGAAAATATCCTCCATGCTTTTGAGAAGTTGAGGAAGGTGCATACACAGTATAAGCAAAGGGAAAATGGCAATGCACAAGTGGACAAACTAAAAAGGTTTCGTATTGCACGATATTTTTTGCAGGTAAAGAAATTGAGAAATGTTTCTATGAATGGAGTTGAACAAGTAAATTCTATCATGAATATATTCTACACCACAATATATTTTCCATTATGAACTGTAATAACTATTTTATTTATTAGTTCTGAAGATTCATAAGTGTCACTTGCCAGACTAATAACTTGTAATTTTCCTATGACACATTACACGAAATTGTCTTGTCCATCAAAAAAATTTCTCGAACTTCCCTAACTTATTATCCTTTTCAAAAAGAGTACCTAGGAATTTGAATATTCCTACTCTTCAAGCGACTTTTAATGCATTCCACTCAATTATCAACACACCTTGGATAACTCCACTTTCCTAATTTTGATTCAATGAGATAAAAGAGGATTTAGCCAAATTGTGGTCAACATTGATTGGAAGTGCATTAAAATTTGTGCTTCAAGAGGAATATTATGGGCAAGTGCATGGGAATGGGTAGCCAATTTGTGGCCAATTTACTTTTTCATCCCGAAATAGCGAAAACGCTAGTGCGTTATAGTAAAACGCTCTCGCATTATGGCTTGGTAATGACTTAGCCTAGGATCGGTCATTACCAAGCCATAATGTGAGTGGGTTATAATGCACTCATGTTATGGTTTAAATTTCAAAAAATGCATGTATTTTGAGTTCCAAAAATGTGCATTTTTTGAAATCAAAAAAACATTTCCAAAACGCGCGCTTGCGTTTTGGTCTACATTGAATTTTGTTTCTTCTCTTTTTCTTATTTCTTTCTTCTTGTTATCTTTTAGGGAAACTATATATGTGAAATAAACTTTTAAGTATAATTTGACATTTACATATGGATGTTTACTTTCTTATACTTTAAGTTATATTTCATGTATATGGGCAAGATGTTTGAGAGTGGTTTCAGATCTCTAGGAGTTATAATGCAAATTCTAGTTTTTGGAAGATCTCAAAAATTTCAAACAGTCAAATTTTAGTAATCAACAAGTTGTATCATCTTTCTCTCTATATCTCACTCATTTTTTATCCCTAATGCTCTAGACCTCTCTCTCTCACTCTCTCCTTCCCTCTATGGTTCTATCTATCTAGCCTCTCTCTCCCCCTCCATCCCTCCCTCCTTCCCTCCTTCCCTCTAATTTTCTCTATCTCCCCCTCTCTCTCTTCCTTCCTCCCACCCACCTTCTCTCTCTACTTAAATATATATAACCTATCCCTCTCTACCTCTCTCTCTCCCTCCCTCCTCTCTCTCTCTCTTAATTCATCCCAACCACCTTACCTCTCTACTTCTCTCTATCTAACCTATCCCTCTCTGCCTATCTCTCACCCTCCCTCCTCTCTCTCAATCTCTCCACCTTCCTCCTTCCCTCCTCTCTCTCAATATCTCCACCTTCCTCCTTCCCTCCTCTCTCTCTCATTCTCTTTATCACACTTCTCTCTCCCTCTATCCCTCCCTCCTCCCCTCTCTACTTCTATCTCTCTCCTTCCCTCCTCCCCCCTCACTATCTCTCCTTCCCTATATACTTCTCTCTACCTCTCCCTCCCTCATTCCCTCTCACTCTCCCTCCCTCTCTCTTAATCTACCAACCTTCCTCCTTCCCTTTGTGTTTCTCTCTCACACACACTCTCTCCCTCCCCCATCTCTCTCACTTTGGTTTAGGATTTATGGTTTAGGGTTTAGTATTTAGGGTTTAGGCTTTATGGTTTATGGCTTAGGCTTTAGGCTCAATCCCCTCTCTCCCCCCTCTCTCTCAGGTCTATCCCTCCTTCTATCCCTTTGACCCCTTCTCTCTCTCTTAGGTATATCTCTCTCTCTCTCTCTCTCTCTCTCTCTCTCTCTCTCTATCTATCTATCTCTCTCTTAGGTCTCTCCCTGCTAGGTCCCCTCTCCCTCTCTCAGGTCTCTCCCTCCCACCCTAACAAGAGTCCACACACACACACTCTCTCAATCTCTCTCTCAAGTCTCTGCCTCCCAACCCCTTCCCCTCTTCTCAAGTATCTCCCTCCCACCTTAATTAGAGAATATCTCTCTCTTCCTCTTAGCCCCTATATCTCAGGTCTCTCTTTGCCACCCCTCTCCCTCTCCCTCTCCCAAACCCTCTCCCTCCCACCCTAACTAGAGAAATCTCTCCCTCCCA